>APFE030416470.1:0-11978 GCA_000404065.3 Pinus taeda
TAGATATTAAGATCAATGGTGTTTGATTTTAGGGTTTGGTGGATGAAGGTCAAGGGTCTAGGAACTAGGCTAGGGTTTCTAATGATCAATTGCAAAGATATAACGGGTCAAGGTAGGTATGCTCAATGACAAAAGTAGTTTGTCATGGTGGTGTAGATATGAAAAGGTAGAGGATTAGAATGAGCATGTAACCATGAATTCACTCATCATAAGAAAGAACACTAACATGAAAATCTCGTCAATATAGAGAATATAACTTATGAATTTTGTTTAAACACCTAAGAGACAATCACAAGAAAGCATAAAGATGGTAGGAAATAGAAATATATATTCAATTTAATGATAAATAGAGAAAAACATTGTCACTAAAGCATATCACAAGAATCCCAAGATAATAGTTGCAATTGTTTGTTGTATTACTGCAAGCAAGTGTACACTAGCTCCAAGCAATGATTCTCAAACATCCAACCCTCTCTATGACTTAGATCAGGATACATATAGATAAAAATCCACTTTTTCCCTCTCATGGGTTGAATCCATCAAGATCGGAACAGTTTACATCATTTTCTCTAACCAAACCTAAAATAGGGAGGTTAAGAAACAAACTCTCCATTTAGCATTGACTAACTTTACTAGCATTAATGACCATCATAATTATATAAAAATTACATTTACAAGCCATATTACACTTACTTACATCATGTAGAAACCCAAATTGACTAATTACATCATGGAAATTCAAGTTTGACTAATAAAAACCAAAAAATGACATTGTTGACAGAAGCACAGCGAATTTCCTCATAAGCGCAGCATGTCTAGCAGAAGTACAGTGTGGACTTTGTAGGCAAATTTGAGGGGGTTTTCTTGGTCCATTTTCTGATATGGAAATTGGTTATGGTAGCTTAGTGTGTCTACTTACCTCCCAAAGTGTTAAACCTAGAAAGTTCCTTTTCTAGGCTTCCAAAAAATCACTTTTCTCAAGACTTCTCTAGAAGCACAACATGGGGTCTGAAACAGTGGCAGAAACTTGTTGTTGAGCATGTTTTTTTACTTTTCCTTCTAGAATGTGAACTGACATGGAAACCCAAGTACATATATGATTTTTACTCACCAAAATCTATCCAACCATGCAAGCAATTCATCATTAGGAGTTTCTGGGAATAGGTGCAATGTGAGCTCGTTGCGCTTCTGTACATCACAAAATTACCAAAATACCCAAAATTTCAAAATTTGACAAAAAATATTGACAATTGCTTGAAATTTATTTCTATGAACCTTGGGCTATGGGTTAGACAATCAAGGATGCATCAGCAAGTATATCCAAGTTGTCTCTCTTCCTTAGCTTCATTAAGGTTTTTCTTAGCCTCTTTTTCATGTTTTTTACCCTAATGTGAGAAACCTTGTTTCTTGTGCAGTAGTGCCTTGCATGTGCCTCTGAAGATTGGTGTCCCTATTAGCCTTTTTCAGAAGCATCTCCAAGTGTTCATTAACCTTGCTAAGCCAAAACTCCTTGTCTTTCTCAATCTCAGCTACAATGGTGTCTTCAAAGTCTTGCTGACCTAGTGGAGTAGATGGATCACTCCCTAGTGCTTCCTTTCTTTTCAATCCCCTATTCTTTGGCCTCCTTGGCTTGATCTCAGGCTCCTTATCTTCAAGCTGCTTAACATCTATCACACTCTTACCTTATCATCATCTTCCACCAAATCAACCCTAGGTTTAGAAAGCAAAAACTGATTTACCTTAAGCTGCATGTTCTCCTGTTGTAAGAATGCAATCATGAATTTGGCCTTTGCCAAGTCATACTTTAGTTCTCTGATTTCTTCCTATTTCTTTTTTGATTATTTTCTCATGTGACTTGTGCTCCTCATGCTCTTCCATGTCATCCTCAAAATATTCCTACTCATCATCATGCAAGGGTGCGTCATGTAGGTGTTCTAAAGGAGCAAACACAAGCCTTTTCCCTCTACTGTAGGTTTTTGTCACCTCTGCCCTAGGTATCTTTTCCATTGATGCCCTAGGTGACTGTGCAACTGGTTTTCTTGAAGAGCCAACCTCTTGTGGCTTTGGTGATGGTGATGGTGTACCTTGGCTGCTAGGTTGACTAGTAGCAGGCAAAAGTGAAGCTGATTGGATGAATGCCTCCCAAGGCATGTTGATCTTTGAAAGCTAATGAAGGAAAATGACTTTGACCAAGCCATGGTGAAATAAATTAAATTGATGATCCTTCCCTTTACTCTGTACCTTCTTTGTCATCTTGACAAGGCTTCTATACAAATAATGAGGCAAGTTTATAGGTTTGACTATTTTGAAGTGCATTAGGAGCCTTATGTGGTACTGATAAAGTCTTGAAAACCTTCCTTCACATGTAAAGTATCTCATTATCATCTTCATTAATGGATAATACCTGTCAAGAAATCGTCTATAGGGAAAAATGTGTTTTGGAGCATCCTTATAATGTGGCTTTAGGAAAGCTTTATAGTTCTCAATATCTAAATCCATCCCTTTAAACCATATTTCTCCATGATTTGGAATACATGTCGCTATGGCAATGGCATCTAATGAAATGATGAAGTATACCCTAGAAAATCTATCCTTATCAATCCTAAAGTTGGTGGCAAAGAGCCTTGTCAATTTGACATTGGAGCCTACTTCTTGGATCTTCTCATAGAAACCTAGGTAGCCCACATCTTGGAAAGATTTCTTAATGAAGGATGACGCCATGATTTCTTGGACCTGTGATGGCTCATACCTGGACACTTGCCCACTCTTATTATAATTTTTCTTATTAGTGTCATTGTTTCCAGTTTCCATGGTTAAAACCCTAGCTAAGTGGGAAGGAAAGGGATAGGGTATGACTGCAAAACAGGGGACAAGGGAATGTGGTGTTGAAGGAATGGAATGGAGGGGTTAGGAAGTGTGTAAATTTATGGGAAAAATTTAGGGAATGGGGATATATGTTAGGGGGTGTAGGGAAGTGAGAATTCTTAAAAACAATGGGGGGAAGGTGTGAAAATGACAAAAACACATTCCTAGCCTAGGAAATTGTCAATGGGGCAGCCTAGGCTAGGATTTGTAGAGAAATGTAGGAGATGAAGGGGAATAAGTGAGGGAAATGTTTTATGGAAGTATGAAAGGTGTAGATGAGTTTAGGGGAGTAGGAAACTTAGGGTTTTACCACTGATTTGACACAAATTCACATGGAAATGAAAAACGCAGTGAAACCCTAAGAGAGGGAATTTCACTAAAAAATTTTGAGAAGATAGGTGCAAGAGAACAGTGCCAACTAGTACTTACTTGTCCAAGAGGTATTGAAAGCCCTAACTTTCTGAGATGAAACCTTGTGCATGGTTTCTTTGCCTCCAATTTGGAAATGCAACAATTTATACTAGAAGCGTAGCATAGGAGGCTAATTTAGGATTTCAAGGAAGAAATTGTTTGCTCTGAAGGCTGGAATGCAATTCGATGGTGGAGAGAGGTCATATTAAAGTAAAATGAACAATTTGAATGCTTTGAATGGTATTTTATAAGCTGGAGGTCGATTTTTGTTTAAGTCATGGAGGTGACATCATTGATATTTTTGAGAAATGACGTGATGTGACTGCATCATGATCTTATTGAAATGAAATATTACATTTACCTTTATTCCTTTTATTCCTAAGCTACTAACTCCCTTTAATTATGACTCAAATGATGAACATGACTCCTTTTTCTTTAAATGAATGGAATTATGATGACAAGTAAAGTGGAAACCTAGACCATGACCTAAATGATGACAAATTAACAATTTTATGACCTAAGACACCTGAATGAAGACATGACCATGATAAGTGATGAAGACTATGAGTAGGTGGAGGGAGTAGCAGTGACCTAGACACACCAACCAATGATCAAATTTTATTTGAAAAATCATTTTAAAACTATAAAATTTTGACCTAAGACCCTATCAACAATTTTGAAAGAGTACATTTGATCACTAGTCACTGACGAGACTGATAGACACTAATAGGTGGCAGCGGGGCAAGGGTTTTATGGCATAAAAGACAACTTTTCTAGGGTACTGTTTAGGCTTGCTAGAAGTGAAGCAATGTGAGAGACCATTCGTAACAATGGATATATGATTTATCAAAAAACTCCCATCTGTACCTTCTTCTATTTCTTATACGAGGTAATTTTAAAATAATTTTTTCCAAAATTTTGGAGTCATGAATTTTACTCAAGTCTGCTTTGAGTACTTATCTTTTCAAACTCATATTGCCTAATATATTTATAAGGGACTCATGGAAATCTTTTACTGTTAGACAGTTTCGTAAAATTCATTATTTTTAATCTTTGACTAAATAAAAGTTCATTGTCTTTAACCAGAGATAACTCGTTCTTCCTAGTGTGTTGCCAGTGTTGTACTGAAAACTCAACACCCCCATTTTTTACTTATTTATTTCAAATAATGGTGACCATTTCCATAATTTTTTTGCCAAATCACCTTTTTAATATTTTATTTTGGTTAAGTATCCTACTATTTTGCCAATTTTTCATTTTCATTGGATTTCTATTTTGCTTCATCAAGTTCGACTTTTTGCTAGCTTTCCATCGATATTTGTTCCATCTCATTTGGTTACACGGTTTGCAAATGTTGTTCATCCAAAGTTTGATAATATTTACCACTTGGGTTTAAAAAATGTACAAAATGTATATTATTTTAATTTTTGTAAATAAATTAATAATTTATTGTAGATATTAGTTCTTAGTTAATTTTTACTAATTATTTCATTTTTCACTAACGGTCCTACAAAACCATTGCATCCAAATTGTAGAACAATTAAATTTATGTGTTTTCTTGATCTCGGTAATTTATTCCAATTCCCAATTTTAAAAGAAATTACGAGACCTGAAATCTCAAAATCACAAAGTGGTTGTAGTTCATTTTGTCGGATCTTTAATATTTAGTGGTTGTAGTTCATTTTATTGGATCTTTAATATTTAGTGGTTGTAGGTTATAATTGGTAGAACCCACTCCACGTGGACTCCACTTCACTCATTATATCAGAACCTTGACTTCCCTTAACTCCTTACCACCCTACCTCCTTATTTATCTGATATTCTGATATCACCCTCCTTATTCCTCCCTATCCCTCCTATTTCTCTACACCTTATAACTCCTGAAACCTCACCACACTTAACTCCCCACTTTATATTGGAACCCTGACACTTTTTACATATCGCAAGTTTGTTTTTAAAATCTCCGATATCCAAACTTCCTCCGATATATAAAAACTTAACAGCATAATGTTTCATTCCCGGACTCTCTCCATATTGGGCCCCGATATATCGTAACAATTCATAACAATTGCATTGAGAATCCCCGATATTTCAAAAAAAACAATGGCTCTTGTCCTCTGATGGCTTGGTCAAATGTATTGACTTAGTTTTGTAATATATGAAAGTAATAACTTTTATAAGTTTCATAACACATTCAGTTTTGTAACACATTGATGTAACTTTATTTTAATAAGTAGTTTGATAGTATTCTTACTTTAATTAAATTTTAAATTAAATTTTTAAAATTTAAATTGTAAAAATTTAATTTATTTGTAAAATAAATACATGTAATAATTTAAAATTTGATATTAATAATTTAATTAAATTTGTATATTTTATTTAATAATTTTAATTAATTAATGATTAATTAACTTTAATTGTACAGTTAATTAGATTTAGAATTTTTATTTAAAATGTTTAATTTTAGCTTAGGTAGCGAATTTTCCAGAATTCTGACAAACTTAACACTTCAACTTTGGAAGCTCATAAGTTGAGTTTTACTTGGTCAAATGAGGCCTAGGATGGCTCTTTAGATAGATAAAATCATGGAGAACATTTATGTAGTGGTTACATGACTAGATTCGGTCATTTAATGAGTCTAAAATTTAGCATAAAATCAAGCTCTAAATTTGTAAACAAAATTAATTTTCTAAGTTTATTTTTTGCACTTTCATTTGCTCATAGCCTATGCTAAGTGCAGATCCATTCAACGATGTTCTCTTTGAAAAATAGGATCTTTATGAGGATTAAAGGATTAATGAGAATATCAAATTTTCTTTTATTTATTTATTTAATTGAATTTTTATTGGAGAAAAATTATTTTCCAGATTTGGTATTTTTTATTTTAATTTGTGTTTTAATTAAATTTTGATTGGTTTTGGGTGGAGAACAGCTGAAGAGATGAGGAAGATAATATTTCAATGAACAGAACTGCTCCAGCAATAGAAAAAAAATGGACCATTGAAAATTGTTGGAGCATAATTATTCTTCAACAGCTCTCCTATTTGGAATTAATTTTTGTAATTATAAATAGTAGTTTGTAGAATGGAGAAAGGACTTCTTTTCTCTGCAATTTTGGAATTCTTAACAACACTATTATAATAGGGATTTAAAGTTGTAGATGAGAGGAGAGTAAAATCTCATATCTGGGGGATAATTTTGGGAATTTTTTTTGCATTATGGACTACATTCGGGGAGTTGAGTTTGCACTATTACAGCTCGTTTTTTTTGCAGCGAACTTCAAGCATTGTAAAGGACTGTTGGAAATTAGAGCCAAAGAAACAGTTTCAATAAATTGGTATTTAAAATACTATTGTTTTTATATTGATTTCATTTTATAATGGCATAAATGTGTCATTTTCGTTCATATTTGTGCACTATTGTCTATGTAAGCATTTTGCCTCAATTATCTATTGTTATTTATCTCTACTCTTGTGTGCTGAAATTTGATTTTTGAGTAATTATTTACTCAGAAATCAGCCTTTTAATTTTGGTTTAACAAACAATAATATTTTGTGAACTATTTCCTTATACTATTGTTTAATCATTTGAGTTACTGATTTAATAATCATCTATTTTTTGTGAACTACTTCCTACATGATGTTGATTAATTATTCATGTTAATAGATCTCTAAACAGAATGTGTTTTGGTATTCATAATATCAGTTAATTGAACTACTTTGTTAGCTTGATATTCATTATAAGCTAGACATATTTAAATCCCAATCATTTAATTACTTTCTCTCAGTTGAGTAAGATGTAAATCTTCCTAATCAATATAGGCTTAGGATTTCTTTCCTTTTGTTTGTATTATAGGATTAGTTTGCATTTAAATTTAATTATTCATTTCTAGAAGTCCTCTTATCAGAGAGGAAGACTTTAGTTGTGGCTTGGTTGAGCCCTAGATCAGCTTAAGGATCACTTTCTTGCATGATCAGCAAGAAGAGTCGATATGATTTCTCTTCTCTATTGGTAGCTAAAAGTCATACTTTAAGCCAGTAGAGATAGAGAGAAGGTAATTGGACCTAGTTTAACCAGTTGGAAACAACATTCCAAATGGAAAATGAGCTTCTTTAAGTTCCCGACCAGGTGGTCTCCCTTATAATGTTGACGCATACATTTAAAGCCTACAACACAGTGGTCAACTGAGAAAACCATGATTCCTAATGGATTTACTTTGGAAATTAACATTTTTCGACAATATTAGGACTAATATAGCTCAGATTAAATCCGAGGTCAATTAAAACTGAGAATGGATCTTTTTTTACCATACATTTTATATCATTACTTCCAAGTTTGTATGTATATTATCCAATGCTGCATATATTATGGGGATGTTCTAGGCCACATCATTCATAAAGGATGTTTTATGTACATTGTGCAGCTTTGAAATAAAATTTTGTAGCTTGCAAAAATCTCTCCTTAGGCGGCTTTCTCCTCACTCCCAACACTAATAGCTTCCTTTCATCTTATCATTCCCTTATTTTTGGAGCTCATTTTTGTTGATAGTGGAGTTTTGTTAATGGTCACTTTTGGTAGAGTTATTAAATGTTCCACCATTTCCTCTCATGCATGTCTTCTTCCAGTTTTATCGGGTCTCGGACTTATGCTTAGGTTGTTCATAATAATGCTTAGTCGTCCAGATAACCTCCTATAGAGTCTTAGGATCAGCAAATTATATTATGTATTGGCGTGCTTGTGGTAATCCACTGAAATACCTCTCGATATTAGTCTTCTTGTCCTTAATGTAAGGTACATACCTTAGTAGCTTTTAGAAATATTCAGTAGTATATTCTTCAGGTGTCATTTTCCCCAGTTTGTGCTCATATAACTCCTTAGCTTTGTTGTCATAATATTTCTTAGTTAGGTACTTTTCTTCGAAGTAAATTTCAAATTTCCTCCAGATCAACTCCTTCTCTCTGATTCGTTTAATGTTCTTGAGATCCTCCCACCATATATCAGCCTTTCTGTTTAAGTTGAATACAGTTATCATGGCCTTCATGTTCTCAGTATTGTCATGCAGCTTGAAGTACTTATTTATTCCAAAATCCATGATTTTGCATCATCTATTTTATTTACCTCTCCATCAAATGTTGGGGGTTTTTCTTTCTTGAATTTTTCTTGTATGGGAGTCTTTCTACTGTTCCTTTGATGATGATATATGGTATCTACATTGATCGATGATTAGCTAGGAGTGCCTAATTCTCCTTCCGAAGAGCTAAGCAATTATGTTCCTCCTTATGCATGTCTTCTCCTCTTTCTTTATCAGTTACCTTTTGCTTTCTTATCATTCCACTTGTGCTTGTATATTTTTGACAAGTTGTCCTTAGGCTTGTTCTTTTCCTAATGGCTAGTGCCAACTTCCTACTGTCTTTTTCTATGTATTTTAGATAGGCTTTGCAATAGTATGGATATTACTTATGCATGTTCTCTGACAATATTTCCATTGTTTGCCTTGTGGCTTCTTATTTCAGCTCTTATACTTAAAATAGTGTCTATTAGTGCAAGAGTGACCTCCTTTTCCATATTCCCAAATGATTCTTCTCTGGATCCTTGTTGGGTTATATTCATGCCATGTTGTTCAGCTCTGTTGCTCATCATTTCATCTTATGGTGCCTAGATACCTGTCAATCTGCTTTTACATACATACCAAAGTTAGCCAACAATAAAGAACATGCCTTTGACACAAACACTTATTCTCCTCAGTCTACATTAACCTTTAACCATCACATATCAATTAGCATGTAATCATGTACAGTTAGTAATCCTACTAACAAATCAAGAATATCATGCATGTCAATCAAGCATCCATCATGTTCATGTGATCCTCTTCAAGTCCAGTGTCTGAACCAACACTCTGATACCACTTTGTAGCATACCCCGTTACCATCCCTAGCCCCTACTAAGGAAGAAAGAGTATAGTTACAATACTGACCCAACCCCCAAGGTCCTAGTTAAGGAGATGGGGCCTGATTTTTATCTTTTTCAACTTCCTAAAAACTTCAAAGGGATGGTCTCATTTCATTCATCTTGTTGAGATGATTCCAGTGATTTAATTGTCCCAATTCGACCTCCAAATAGAAATATATGACCATTTAACGATTGGCCTAATAAACGATTCCACGTCACTTCGAACTACCAAGTGGCACCTATGTGACCTCCCCCTCCCCCGTGATTCCCATATGGCATCCATAATACATTCCCCGATAGTTGTTGACCCATTCACCCTAGGTCACGTTACAGAAGCTACCGACTCATTCATGGTAGTAGTAAAATAATATTGGATGGGCCACCCCACAAGGGTTATGGCCAAAACAACACATATATATATATAAATACACACACACACACACACACACACACATATATGTGTGTGTGGTTGTGTGTGTGTGTGTGTGTGTGTGTGTGTGTGTGTATGTATTATGTATATGTATATGTATATGTATATGTATAGTATATGTATATGTATATGTATATGTGTATATGTATACACATATACATATATATATATATATATATATTCAAGTTTGAATCCCTAGAGATTTTTCTAAGCACTCAAATTGCCAAGATCTGAGATCCAAGAGACTGAGATTCCTCTTGTCACTTAACAGCCATAGGCTTTGTCACCATTTTTTTTCTTCGAAAGGAGGGTCCATGTGAGCCACATAAAATTAAGAGGTCTCAATATTTTCGTAGTCTACAACACAATAATATATATGAATTTATTTTATCCAGGTGGGCCATCTAGGCCACGTCACCCTGGAGATAACCATCTCAAGAGAAATCCATATTCATGAGAGAAATTCATCAAGGGCCATTCTCGATTAAAATTATTATCATTGAGAACCATTTCCTCGTGATGATTGTTTCCTCTGAGATACATTATCGCCAAGAACCATCATGCTCCCCACCCTCGGTGAAAACTCACCTTGGAAAAAACTCTTTCCCAATGGAATCTCCTTGTAGGCAAAAATAAGTACTTGGGCCCACTCTCACCATGTCATCTTAGAACTTTTAATATTGAGAGTTATTGATGGAGCCTCCCTTCCCAAATTGTGATAGAAATCATCTAAGGGGTTTACATCTGATATCATCCTACAACAGAGGGACTTCCATAGAGTTCATCTAACGAAAAAGGGGTTTTCTCTAAGATTCATCCTATGGCACAGGGGTTTCCTTTGAGATTCATCCAACAGTGAAGGGGTTTTCTCTGAGATTCATCCAATAGCCCTAATTCCTCCTGGGCTTAGGCACCACATTCCTACACTTTTGAAAATTTTCTAGACTTTTATATGTAAGGTTATAAAGGGTCGTGCCCAACCTCTCGAGGCTATATCAATTACAAAGGGAGTGGGAAGTTAGGTATGTTATTCCTCATGAGCTTTATACTACCTAGACCCATCACAGTTGATGACTTGCATCGATATATATAGATATAGGGCCTATCCCTCCTAAGATTTCGGTAGTGATGCAGGGGCATCCATAAAAATTCTAACTGGTTGAGAGGTAAAAAACTCTTACTAAAGGAGTTTGTTCCTTAATGAGTGGATTGTTAGATAAGATTTCTTTTAATTTTGTTATGTAATTCATTAAATTAGGAAAATTATTGTAGTTAGATGTGATTTTAATTTTTTTCCCTAAATTGGTCTCTAAGATCCTATGATTGAGGATCTTAATGGAATTTGTAAATGTAATCCTTATATTTCCTCTTTTAATAAAATAATAAGCATAGATGTGGTGTGCGGGTGAGAGATTTTATTTTATCTAATGACCAATCCTTCTGCAATATTTCATTTTGTTTTGTGTTCATTGTAACCCTTCATAATATCGACTATAGATATGGTGATCCCAGTCTAGTTATTGAGAGGGCCATGAGGCATTAATATATATATAGTATAATATATATATATATATATAAATTAATATTATATTAAAAAATAATTAATACCAATTGGGTAAGGCCCCTCTGGTCGGCCATTTGAGTCCTCCATCAATAACAGATTGACAGTACAGGTTCCTCGAAATGAAACAAATAAATATGTCAAAGTTTGCGCCTATTCTTAAGATAACTTAACTCTTGTATGTGCTCTACCTTTGTGTGCTTAAAAAACCTCCTAACGTCCTTGTAAGAGGCTCGCACAAGGACGTTAGGAGGTTTTTTAAGCGCGCAAAGGTAGAGCAAATACAGGAGTTAAGTTATCTTAAGAATAGGCACAAAACTTTGTAGAAATTTTGAATAATAAACACATATTCAATGGATTATCCTGATCATGTACTATTATGGAAAACATACACAATACATAAGCTCCTCTACGTTGATCATCAATATAGCAGCATCAATAACAATAAAACATCAAGAGCATTCACACATTAACACAGTATGTATCCCAGGGAAAGCATCTCGCTAAAAACCCCATCTATCTGTATATTAATTATTGAGGCATGTAACATTACACAGCATAATACTTCTCACAAGTATCTCCACCTCTATTACACGCAATACAGCTCAGATCTGAATCAATCACTGGCTCAAATCTCCTTCGCTGCTTGCCTGCCTCCACTGCTCAATACCTGCATGAGAATTGATGATAATGGCTCAAGCAAACTCGTATTTACTTGGCAAAATCACGTGAGCACAAGCTACAATGTGGGAAAATACGTGG
>APFE030416482.1:3510-20000 GCA_000404065.3 Pinus taeda
AAGGGTGCCCTCCAGTAGTACCGTTGAAAGTGATACAACGTCGACCTCAGGTGCCACGGGATTCCCCTCCGCAGCCACCTATGTAGTTCCCTAGGAGTGGCAACTATGGGCACCAACTTGTCACAGAAGCCAGGCGGAACGGTCGTGAGGTAAGTTCGGACAAGTAGGAGAGGGGGTATCTCTCTTCCCTGTCTTCACAGACCCTTGCGCTTAACTCCCAGATCCGGAGCTTTCCTGGTCTTCCTAACGCTATTGGATTTGCACTCTCTATTCAGACTCCTATGTTTGACAGTTTAAAATGGCCTTGGAGAGTTAACTCTCCACTCGCCTATTCCAAGGCCCTAAAATCCTAGAACTTGTTGGTGTATGTTAAAATAAAACAGTTCTAGTTGATTTTAATTAGCGCTTGATTTTAAGGGCTGTTCTTTAACTCAAGGGATGATGGAAGTGAAACTTGATGATGTGTGAATGACTCAACCAAAAAACCAAGAAAAAGTAACTACATGAATGCAATCATTTTTCTTTCGATGAAAAGAGTACTCTACATGGGTTGTAGGAAACATTTAGAAAGCAAAAACTTTTCTTTTTCTTTTCTTGTAACACACTTCACACACGCAAAAACCAAAAGAATTTCTAATGCTTTAACGATGCAAACTAATGCAAGGTATAGTGAAGATGCAAGAATCGAAAACAACTCTAACAAGAAATAAAAGTTGTTTTTGTTTATCAAATGTCCTTTTTGCCACTTACAATATTTAGATGGAATCAAAGATGGTACAATTCGTCTAAATACTAAAAGCAAAACTCAAGATAACAAAAACACTTTCATTCAACAAAAGGAACCAAAATGAAAAGCAAGTTCAAGGAAGCGAAAACTAAAACTTTTCAAAAAGTTCTCTTGAAAGTAGAAACAAAAACAAGAACAAAAAGGGAGCTCTTTTGAAAATGCTTTCAACAAAAACCGTCACTTCACAATCGAAACAAGCAAGAAACACTTTTTGCAAGTTTGTACCCAACAAGGAATGAAAACTCAACAAAAACAAATGTGCTCAAAAGGGCTTTCGACAATGAAAGGCAGCAAGGAAAGCTTTGGTAGCAAAGACCAAAACAAAAGATCAAAAGAACGGTTCCAAGAAAGTATCAAAATGACCACTTTAATGAAACAAAGAAGCAATAGGTCATAGAAACTATTTCGTTAAGCAAACCAAAAAGTCACCAAGAACGAAGTTAAACACAAAGATTAATAAAAATCTTTTCTGCTCTTATCACTCAGGGCAGCCAAGATTCCAGTAAGGAAATCTTGTGTGTTTAAAGCAAAATATGATGACACTCGCAAACACGAAACAAGACCAAGACTTCTTATGATTTAGAGAGAAGTTGGAGTAAGGACACTTGCTGGAAAACAGATAACTGATACTAACACAGGTGACTGTTTAAACTGACTGAAAGCACCAGAAACATTCCAGAGACAAAAAAGTTTATAAATCTTGAAGATTGCTGAGTATACGCGACTGCACTCAGTGCAGAATGCGTGTATATGCTACTGTTCCTGAGGAAACCTGCGTATACACGGGTTTACTTCAGGCAACAAGCATTTATACGCTTCTGTAACCAAGAAAATCAGCGTGTATGCAGCCTTTCAAGAAAAATAAAAATGAAACTCAAGAAACTGGTAAAACTAAAGAAGTCAGAAACAGACCAAACAAAATCAATAAGCCAGCAAGTTACTGAGCCCTGATAGGCTTGACAAACGCCCAACAAGGAACAACAAGAATGTTGTCCCCAGTGGAGTCGCCAGTTCTGTTGCGGGATATTATCCCCTAAGGCTCTTGGGTGGAACCCTAGCAGACTGAAAGTTATCTAAGTCAAGAAACACTCACACACACAGCCGTTTATGCTATAAAAAAACTACTTCTAGGGTGA
The DNA here is from genome assembly GCA_000404065.3 of Pinus taeda. Lineage (NCBI taxonomy): Eukaryota > Viridiplantae > Streptophyta > Pinopsida > Pinales > Pinaceae > Pinus > Pinus taeda. The sequence goes on from APFE030416482.1 coordinate 5,434, forward strand.
GAAGGACATACCTGAGGTCCTACGTTTGGGTAGTTACTCAAGGGTGCAAACCCTTCTTCATGTCCCTTCCGCTCCTTTGTCCTGCGAAAACAACAATTCCAAGAATTGCAACAGTATATGGACAAAGATTTACATAAAAAATGATCTTTATGTTATATAAGAGATGAGTTAGTTACAAATTTATAAACATCTATTCAAGTATGAAATTCACATATAAACATCATTAACATAAAGAAAGAAGCGTTTTGGGAACAAGACGTGTTTCTATATTAGACAAATAGAATAATATGAAAAAAGAGCAATATCACCTTAACCGCTTCTACAGGCTCAAAGCTCAGCCTCCTTCTGGATCCGTCCCGCCTCAAGCCTCTAGTAGGTCACCTTCCATTACTCACTCCAAGATGTCATGGGTAAAGAATGAACATCCAATCACAAGGAAACAAGGGTTTCCTATACAAGATGGGGGAAGTGTAGAAGGCACAAGGGTCTTCAGACCTGATCAGGGGGAAAAAACTCAGTATAATAACCTTGCTCTATGCTCTCTCCTCCTTAGGCCTTCCCTTTGGTGTCTTTTTATACCAATTCCAAAGTAGTTTTTAGTTAGGAATTGGTTGGGGACAGTTGAGGCCACGGGCACTAACAGGTGATCAGCAGGTAAAACCCGCGATCTCCGCCCGAAAATAAGGAGTTTTATATTTTTTAAGTGTTTTAATACATATACGCGGGTTAGGTATGTATGAACCCGCGTATACACGCGTTTAACTCAGGGAAATGTCGCGTACAGGGAATAAAACACTGTTTTTTAGATATTGGACCAGGTCTGGAAGGAGGGGTTGCCCTAGGCCATGGGTGTAGCATCACAAACCATACTGGTGAGATTTGGAGCTATAACACAGGTGACAAAGATCAGGCTCACTCAATCTGAGCTCCGATACCAAGATAAAATATGCACTGAATTGAAAAGAAAGAGATGTAGCTCTCAGGTGTGGCCTGCACCTGGAGACTACACTCACAAAACTTGAGAGATGTCTCTCGTTCACTCTATTACCATTCAATCAAAAGATTACATCATTAAATACAATACTAGGAAATAGGAAGTTGTACCCAAACCCCATAACTATAGGAACTAATCCTAAACTAGGGAGAAAGTTACAACAATGTAACCATTTTCTCCATTAATAATAAAATAATATTAATTATTCTCAACTTTGTTAGGTTTTACAAGTAATATTGTAGATAAACTAGAATCTCTTGAGTTGTGATTAGATGTGTCTCACTCCTAAAAATTACAAAGTTCATAATAGAAGGGGACTCTCAACTCATCATCAATATGACAACCAAAATCCTCCATGGCTCCCAAATTAATAAAGCCTTTAAGAATAGGAGATTGGAAAGCATCTTGGAAAAATAGCTAAACCATTGCTACTCATTGTTGTAACTCTCACCTCACGTGTTATTAGAGAAGGATGTAAGATTGTGAATACCTTGGGCAATAAAGGTTGTGTAAGCACAACTATGGAAGCTCTACCCCATCTGACCTAAAACATTAATGCTTTTATCTTTCGCAAAAGGATTACTCTCCTCGTGATGGGGTGATAGGTAGGGGACAGTTGGGGGGTGCATGACCACCATACCACCAAGCCTTACAACTGTCGAGTATGTCACAATGCCCCTTGCCCTTACATAACACCACTTACTTTGATCGTTATGGTACACTCAGTTCTACTTTGATCGTTATGGTGACACAAGTGTCCCTCGATATGAGTCCAAGAGCACAGAAAAGGTTAGGGGACACCAGTATCAACCTTGATATGAATCCAGTAGCACAGAGAAAGTAAAGGTACACTATATTAACCTTTTCATGTCGTTTTCCTATAATTCATTTACTCGAATCAAATTATTTTATTACCTTCTTCTGAGATTTGATCCAAGTTAGTATAAATCATTAAATCTATAGAAAATTAAATTGATTAGGTTTTTATAAAATTAGATGAAATTTGTGAACTAATTCATGAAATTGATAAATTTGTAATTATAATAATATTAAATAATCAAATCTTATCACTGGATCATTGAAAATTGTCCTAATAAATGTAAAGTTTTAACATGGGTAAAAAGTTTTTTTTTTTAAATATTGTAAAATTAGTATATCATTCTAATTTTAAATCTATTAATTATTTAAAAACAATTATTTGAAATTTTAAAAGTTTGCAAGTCTAAAGTTTACAAAATTATTTAAGTCTTCTCATCGCTCAGGGATCCATTATTAAGATTGATTTATCATGTAATCTATTTAATTTAAATTCGTAAAAATATACTTTAAACTGGGTTGATATTTAGACCATTAATTAGATTAAACAAAATGTATTAACTATAAAAAAAACTAACATTCAAAAAATTTATTCAATATGTACATTTTATTTATGGTTTACATTTCTCTATATTAAAATGTTGTTTTGTTATTAATATATTTTTAAATATATTTTATTATGCATATTGAAATATTATATTTATGGTGATTAAGAGAGATTGGGACATTGTAAATCTGCAACTAGGGTTTTTCTTTAGGGTTTGTCGCTGGTCACCATGGCGGGGTGCGGAGGAGGGAGTCCAGCTCCCTCCTAAAGTCAAGTGGTTGCGGACAGAAGCAAGGGAGTTGGATCACATCGTTTCAAGAAACCAACGAAGGCGGTAGTAGAGGCTATGAGTAAAGAAAAATCGGAAACCATCGGACCTCAAGGACAAGAAGAGAATCATGAGGAAGCTAGTAAGGAGAAGAGAATAGAGGTTAGTAGTCAGAAATTTGCTCCTCTGAGTACTTCAAGGGCCTGTAAACCCAAGTCGACCACTATTCCTCGAGTCTTTTTAAGTGACCTAGCGTTACAGGTGCACAGAGAACACATGACAAAATATGTTGTTATTTGTAAATTTATGGTGATTTGGCCGACGGAAAAGGCTTTGCAAGCATGGATAAGGAACCATTGGAAACCAAAGAGGAAAATTGACCTTCATCATTGGTCGAAGGGCTTCTTCACGATGGTGTTCACAAGCTTAGAGGATAAAGATAGAGTGTTTGAAGGAGGACCCTATTTCTATGCTTCTGCAGGCCTTTGCATGAGACCATGGGTAGTGAACTTTGTCCCAGAATGAGAAACGTTCACCTCAGTGCTGGTATGGATAAGACTCTACTCACTTCCTTTACATTATTGCCTGCCAGAGTCTCTAAAGGCTATAGGTAACAAGCTAGGGCATTTTATAAAGATCTTAGATGCTACTCTAAGAGGTAAATACACTTGCTTTGCTCGGATATGTGTGGAAATGGACTTATCTAGGGCACTTCCAGATGCAATCATTTTAGAAGTGTAATATGAGGAATGGGTGCAGGCAATGGACTATGAACACGTCCCATTTAGGTGCCGTAAGTGCCATGAACATGGGCACCTATACAGGGACTGCCCAATGAACAAGCTGGAGAGCAATATGAAAGCCACTACAGGCAAGGATCCCGAAGGTTTTACTAAGGTTTGGGGTAAAGGGAAAGGAGCCAAGCAGTACCAAAAGAAAATTACTGAAGATGGACAACTGAACCACAATAGTTTCAATATCTTAGAAGAAGTCAGAAATAATGGAACAAACCAGGAATCAGAGAATATTCCCACTAAGAAGGAAAGGGATGCTAATATGGAGGATATACTAGAAAACAACGAACAAACAAATGATTTGTCAAGCATGATGGACCTCAGTGGGGACCACGAGATGACCCCAAGTGAGGCTGGAACAGAAGACCATGAACTGTAGGAGATTCTAGAGAGGGAGAATTTAGATCTAGAAAAGTTTCTGGAGCAGGGAATCACCAAAGGGGTAGACTCTCTGCCAAAAGAGGAGTTTTATAGGGTTCAACATCTCTTCCTATGGAGATCAAAAATGAAGTGTTCTAGAGTCAAAAGAAACCATGACAGCCAGGAGAAAAGAGAAGTGAAAATGATGGAGGATATACCGATGCTTTCTTCCAAGAACCCGGGCATGAAAAGAGGAAAAACAATAGAATGAGCTACTATCCGAATGTGGGAAACTTATGATTAACTCAGGTAAGATAAGGAATCTTACCATTTAATCTTTTACAAACCTTTCTTAATGAAGCTTACAACCTGGAACATTAGGGGTCTAGAAAGTAAAAGGAAACAAAGAACTCTTAGTAGTAGAATAAAAGAAGAAAAACCAGATATGGTTTTTATTCGGGAAACAAAATGTTCGATGGAAAAGATCAAAGAGATACACAACAAATGGTTAATAAAGTATGAGTATCTAGAGGTTAAAGTGGATAACTCGGTAGGTGGGATTCTTACTCTATGGAATCCTCAAAAACTTGGAATCCTGGATGTTGAAGCTTCTAGGAATTATTTATCGATGATGATTCAACCTTTGGGTGATAAGGAGATCTACATGATCACTAACGTCTACGGTCCTCAAAAAATAGAAGACAAACTTAAGCTTCTCACCTCCCTTGAGGATCTGAGAGAGAGATATCCTAATATGCCCTGGATTCTGGAAGGGGATTTCAATATGATCAGATCTCTTACAGAGAAAAAAGGCAGTACCAAAAAACTGGGCAGAGACTCCATTGCCTTCCAGAACTTCATCAATAACATGCGGCTAGTGGACACCGAAACAGTAAATGGCTCTTTTACTTGGAATAATAAGAGGGGAGGGGCTTCTTAAGTCGCCTCTAAATTAGATAGATTCATAATCTCAGAGGACCTCCTTATCAAAGGACTTGATATGTCAGCTTTAATCCTTCCCTTTGGAGGCTCCAACCATTGGCCTACCCAGCTTGAAGCTACTTTTATGGGTACGCTGAGGAGCAAACCTTTTAGGTTTGAAAATGTTTGGCTCTCTCACCCAGACTTCATCAACAATATTGACAAATGGTGGACGGGAGATAGGCCCGTTCAAGACACTAAAATATTCATGTTGTAGCAGAGACTCAAACACATCAAATATAGGCTTAAATATTGGAACAAAACAAAGTTTGGAAATACTTTTAAAGCCAAAAGATAAGTTGAGCATAAACTCTAGGAGATTAATCGAATCGCCATCTCAGAGGGTTTTACCGAGGAACAAAAAGTTCAGGCTGACTCTCTTTAAAACATATGGGAAGATCGGTGCATGCAAGAGGAGATTTTCTAGAGACAGAAATCGAGGGTGTAGTGGATTAGAGAAGGAGAAAGAAACACAAAGTTTTTTCATAGATCAACCTTGGATCACAGATCTCATAACATAATTTCCAAACTTAAAGATTTTCAAGGGAAAGAGCTCATCTCTCAAAAAGAAATGGAATTTGTCTAGTTCAACACTTCCTTAGCATAGCAGAGGAGCCTCTCTTTTATGGATCTTGGTTCATTAACAAATTCATAAAGTTCATTCCCAAGCTTGTAACCAGGGAAGACAACCACAATCTTAACAGGCCAGTGTCTGAAGAGGAGATTAGTGAAGTTATCAATGAGATGCAAAATGGGAAAGCTCCTGGCACTGATGGTTTCAATGTGGATTTCTTCAAAGCGTGCTGGAAAACAGTCAAACAAGATATCCTTAAGGCGGTGGAAGACTCTAGAAGATCCAAAACTGTTCTGCAAGCTCTTAATGCCTCTTTCATGGCTTTGATTCCAAAGTAGGAAAAATTTATGACACCAGATAGATTCAGACCCATAGCCTTATGTAATGTTGTGTACAAAATTATTTCCAAAGTGATCGCTAACAGACTCAAGCCTCTTCTTCCTACTCTCGTCTCAAAGGAGAAAACTGGTTTTGTGGAAGGAAGACAGATTCTCAACAACATCATACAAGCTAACGAGGTAGTACACTCTCTTAAGAGAAACAAATGATCATGCAACTCGACCTAGTGAAAGCTTATGATAAGCTAAGCTGGTCTTACATCAGGGCAGTGTTAAGAGCTTATGGCTTCGACCACAACTGGATAAGATGGGTTATTGCCCTTATATCCAAGGCTAGCTTCTCCATTCTACTTAACGACTTTCCCTCTTGAACCTTTATGCCCTCTAGGGGTCTTAGACAAGGGGATCTACTCTCCCCCTTCCTTTTTGTTCTCATGATGGAAGGGATAGGCAGAGCGATCAAAATGGAAAATACTGAAGGAAGAATCCAAGGTCTGAAACTTACCCCAAATGGTGTTGCTTCTACTCATCAAATTTTTTTTGATGACACAATGCTGCAAGGCATTCCAATGGTCAAGGAAGCCAGAGCTTTCAAACAAATCCTAAATGACTTTGCTTTGGCCGCTGGTACAGAGGTAAACCTTGAAAAATCAAAGGTGTTTTTTTTCAATACTAACATTGCTATTCAGAGGAACCTCACCAGAATTCTCAGGTTTCAAAGGGGTCAGTTACCTTCCAAGTACCTTGGAATGCCTCTTACTGACAAGCCTCTAAGCAAGGGAGTCTGGGAGCTGGTAACTAATAAACTTTAGGATAAAGTCAAGAAATGGACCTGCAGGTCTTAGAATTTGGTAGGGCATCTTGTGCTTACAAAGGTTGTCCTACAGGCTATACCCATTTTCATGTTTTTATCTCTTCCTGCACCCAAAGGAGTTATGCAACAAATCAGGAGTATTGAACAAGATTTTATTTGGGTCAAAGGGGAAGAGAAAAAGAAGTGGGCTTTGGGATCTTGGGACAAGCTCTGCAAACTTAAGGCCCATGGTGGTTTGGGGCTTCATGACCCTGAAATCCTCAGCAGAGTTTCGGGAGCCAAACTTTGGTGGAGGTGTCTCAAGGAACCAACAACCGCTTGGGCTAATCTTTAGAAGCAGAAATATGCAAATAATTGGAAGGAGAGGGACCATATCAAAATTTCAAGGCTCATCAAGGGCTCCCACATTTGGAACCTTGGTTGGGAGAATAGAGCCATTGTCCAGCACCATAGTTTTTGGGAGTTCCAAGTTGGGAACCTTGCACAGTTTTGTGAGGATAACTAGCATCAGGAACCAAATTTTTTTAGAGAACTAACCGCTCTCCAAAATGACAGTGACAACAAAGGTTTACTTATGGTAAGTGACTTCTGGGATCAAGTAAGGGACAATGGTAAATGGAGAATGTGGAAGAATCTTGGATATAGTGAAGAGAGTCCTTTGAAGGCCCAGGCGGATTCCCTTGCTCTTGACTTGGAGAAGAGGAAGATTTTGGTGTCCTCCTCATCTGACCAACTGAGATGGGGTCGAAACATCGAAGGCACCTTTAACCTCAAAGAGGCTAAATGCATGGACCTGGGTTTTGATTATCCAAACCATGATCATGTTTGTAATGACCTTTCGCAGAACTCGCAATGGATGAAAATCAAGTTGTTTATGTGGTTAGTTCACCAAAACAAAATTCTCACATGGGAGAATCTCCTAAAAAGTGGATTTTTTGGCCCATCCAAATGCCATCTATGTGGTTTACAGGAGGAGACCATGGAGCATTTATTAAACCTCTACCACTTCACCTCTACCTTGTGGGATTGAGAATCCTTAGTCTTTAGGAAAAATGACAAGGACGGACTCAGCATCACCAACACTTTGAAGAATTGGAGGAAAGACTTCTCAGGCAATGAAATCATTAACAAGGCTTGGACTCTGGTTCCAGGCTTTATTATCTGGGATGTCTGGAAAGAACACAATGGCAGGATTTTCAAGAACAAAATAGGCTCCACCCAGAATATCAATGTCCAAATTTTACGATAGCTCAAAGATACAGTAGGATCCCTTATGTGTAAAATTCCTGAGGACTCCCCTTCGCCCCAGGATGCTCGCATACTACTGCAATTGGGTCTCCACTCTTTGGATCCCCAAGGCACTGTGAAGGGTGTGAGAAAAACAACTGCTGGTAAAGATATCTGGTAGCTCCTCTTCATGGTTTTTTGAAAATCAATATAGATAGGGCCTCTAAGGGCAACCCAGGGATGGCTAGATTTGGCAGTGTGATAAAAGATGAGCAGGGGCGCATAAAGGATATATTCCACAGTCATTTTGGGACTACCACTAATAACATGGTAGAGATCATGGCCTTAGAGTAGTGCCTGGAAATCCTAATGGAGTCAAATTTACACAATGCCATCATTGAAGCTGACTCAGAATTGGTTATAAATGCGGCCAAGAAAATGTGTAATGGAACGACACTTGGAAAAGTATCGAAACATTGGAGGTTCTGACATGTCTTTCAGTGTATTCATTCCCACTTGCAAACCCTGAGAACTATCAGTTTTGTTCATGTGCGAAGAAAAGCCAATATGTTAGCTGATCGTCTAGCGAATGAAGGAGTGCTATGTAAGGAAAGCTATATTCAGTACGAATGGGATTCTACACCCTCTTGTAAACTAAGTGAAGATTATCATCGACAGGGTGCCAAAGACATGGCATACTTCCAAACCATGAATAATGTGCAGGAGGAAGACTAGCGGGAGAAGGAAAGAGCAGAAGTCCTTGAGCCTATTTGAAGTGCCGCAGTAAATCCTAACTGTAGATCCCATAGTCAATTCTTAAGACGGGTGTTGAGTATGTGGTAAACAGTGTGATAGTTGAAGGGTTGTAGGCCATGGGAGTTGCTAGCCTTTGTTATCAAATGTCTATCGGGTTTGAAAATGTTTGGAATTTAAGTCTAAGAGTGGACCCGAAGTTTTTTATAGACCAAGGTTATAATCTATATTGGTTCCGTGAAGCGGGTAAATGTCGCGGAAGTTTCTAAAGCGATATCATGAGGACCGTCAGATCAAATGGGTTTTGACCTATGGTGCAGGATTACCGTGCAACTCAGCTGATCGAAGAGAATATCAATTGTCCGATTGATGGTAGGATCAGCGATGGAGATTGAGTGATAAGACTAGCGGGAGTAGGAAAGAGCGAAAGTCCCTGAGCCTGTTTGAAGTGCCACAGTATATCCTAACCATCGGTCCCAGATTCAGTGCTTACGTCATCGCTAATTACGGGTTTTGAGCTTGTGGTAAACAACATACTAGTTGAAGGGCCACAGGACATAGGTTTCGATGGCCTTCGTTATCAATTGGATATCGGGTTTTAAAATGGTTGAAGGTTAAGTCTAAGAGTGGACCCAAAGTTTGTTATATACCAAGGTTATAATCTTTACCGGATCTGTGATGCAGGTAAATGCTGTGCAAGTGTCTGAAGCAATCTCATGAGGATCGTCAGATCAAATGGGTTTTGATCTACGGTGTAGGATCACTATGCAACTCTGATGATCAGAGTGATTATCAATCGTTCGATTGAAGGAAATATCGACGGTGGAGATAGAGTGATAAGAACTTTGGTTTTGTGTGTAAGGTTTTGGGTTTTGTTAACCTTATTGTTTGTTGATCATCAACGGGTATGTCTTTTGTTGGTCTTTACACCTGTAAAGACGTGTACCATATGTAATCCTTTTTCTGTTAATTGAAGGCTCCACTCTTACTTGATCGAAAAAAAATAGAAGAAATATTATATTTATGTTTAGAAATGATTTTTTTTGTTATTGTACTCAAAAGTCATGTACAACCTAATATGAGAGAGATGTTGTAGTGTACACAAATGAGTTTAAACATTTAAATGATGGTTCAATGTGGAAGGGATATTATAATATTGATTAGATGAAAAGTTACATCAAATAATAATAATATATGTTCAATTATGGATCGAGCTAAAATGGCAGTTGAGAGGACATATATATTTGAAATTGGGTGCTATAGGTTTCTTTACTATGATATTCACCAGCTTGGAAGACAAAGAAAGGGTTTTTGAAAATGGGCCTTATTTCTTTCATAATGTTGGGCTCTTCATGTGACATTGGGAATAATGCTAAAATTTGGATCGAGAAAAATTTATGGCAGCCCCAGTATAGGTAATATTATTTGCTCTTCCAGTCGATTTATGGGATTCAAAAATTTTGGAAGGAATCGGTAACTCAATTGTTAGATTCGTCAAAGTAGTTGATTCAAGTCGTCGGGGTCGCTAAACCTCTTACGCTCGGATCTCTGTATATATGAACATAACTGAACCTCTTCCAAAATTCATCGAGCTAGAATACCAAGATGAGGTATGGCAAGAATCCATTCCAATACCGAAAATGCCATGAATATGGGCATTTATTTATAGATTTGCCTTTGAATCGAACCAAATTATCACATCCAGAAGCTCTTATTGAAAAAAACTCTTTGGATGGCCAAGAGGGATTCCAAGAGGTTATCAACAAAAAGAAAACTGCAAAACCACTTCTGTCGGTACCTTAACAAGTGTAGTGTAAGAGCCAAGGTCATGGAAATAGATATGAGGTGTTGATGGAAGACAGTGAGAACCCAAGCAATTCAACTTAACATATTAGCATTGAAAATGCTAGGGTTCTGCACAAAGGAACTAACAAACCAAAAAGGAAAGCTCAGGAGGAGTGCTCAGAGAGGGAGGACAATGAAACCCCAAAGAATGAGGAAAATATGGAGATAGATGGAACAAGATAAGAGATGAGCATAAAGGAACAACTTCTCAAGATTCATTCTAGAAGAACAAAAAATGCTCTAGCGATATACTTTTCAGAAATACCAAACAAAGCTTAGCCAGATCGCTTTAGATTAGCAAGAGTAAATTAGATCTCAACGAGGGGGCGACACTGAGCAAGGCACCCAAGCAAACAAGGAAAAAAAAGTTCTGAAGAATCTACAGGAATTTATCCAAATGGTTGGGGCTCAGTTGGTAAACTTAAGCAAGGTGGTACCGCTTTCTACAGTATTCTACCAAATTGATAAATCCAATTGTCTCATGGAATTTGAGAGGCCTCAACAGCTGAGGAAAACAACAATATCACAAGGAACGAATACAACAAGAAAAAATGAGTATTATGATGCTACAGGAAACTAAAGTATCTAGAAATAGATTGAAAGTAATTGCTCAAGGGATTAAACCTCATTATGAGGTCATGGATTTAGACTCCATAGGAAGTGCGGGAGGGTTAGTTGTACTCTGGAACCCTCTAAAATTAATTTTTAAGATTGGGTTAGCCTACCCAAAATTGTTTCTCAGAAATTCAGGCATATAGGAAACCATGATTGGGCGTTGTTATCAGCAGTTTATGGCTATCATACTCCAGGAGAAAAAGAGGCTTTCCTCAAAAACATAGGAAAGATGAAAAGTATACGTAAAGAAGAGCTTTGGATAATCGGAGGTGATTTTAATCTTATTTCCTCCCTTGGGGGGAAAAAGGGTGGAATAAGTAGAATGGATTCAGAGATGGAATCGTTCAAGGAAATGATCATGGAATTGAAGATGGTAGATATTCAAACTACTAATGGAATATATGCATGGAATAATCGAAGAGGGGGATATCCTCAAGTTTCTTTGCACCTAGACAAGGTTTTAGTCTCATAATAAGTGATAAGTAGGGATATCTTCTTTGAACCATCAATCATCCCCTACTTAGGGTCAGATCACTGGCCAATCAGGCTAGAAATAGAACTTAAGTTGGCTCCTAAAAATAATGCTTTTCATTTTGAATCATTCTGGTTTAGGGATCCCTCATTTCTGGCGAAATTGAAAGTTGGTGGAGATACAGTACAATGCAAGGTAGAACCTCATGAACACCTTCCAACTAAACTTGAAGGATCTTAACCAGCAGATTAAAAGATGGAACTAAGCAGAATTTGGGAATATTGTGAAGGAGAAGACATGACTTTAAGAGAGAATGAATGGGATCCAACAAAGAATGATCATAGAATGTCGCTCCAAGGCATTGGTTCTAGAAGGAGATAGGGTCTTGAATCTTTTTGAGGAAAGATGGAAACAGGAGGAAATCCTTTAGAAGAAAAAATATCGTATTCAATGGCTTAACGAAGGTGAAAGAAATACGAGAAGTTTTCATTAGGCTATGATCTAGCACCGAAAACATAACCAAATATTTTCTTTAAAGGATCCCACAGGAAATAGGCTCACTCAACATGAGGAGATGGAGGTCCTAATGGTGGATCATTTTCAAACCATGCTTTCAGAACCTGATCCAGATCAATTAGAAGTTATTTAAAGAATTACTAGAAACAGCCCCCACCTGGTCAACAGAGGTCGGTGACTCTAGAGGAAATAAAGGAAGTTGTCAAATTTATGGCCATGAATAAAGCCCAGGACCGAATGGATTTACTGTAGAAGTCTTCCAAGCTTCTTGGAAATCCATCAGTTGTGATATCCTAGACGTGGTAGAAGAATCACACACATCCCAAAAGGTATATCATGGTCTTAACTTTTCTTTTATCTCATTAATTCCTTAAGAGACCCACTGTGATACTCCCCTGGGTTTCATGCCTATAGCCTTATGTAATGTTATATATAAAATAATCTCCACTATTATGGTTAAAAGTCTTAAACCTTTGTTTCCTAGTCTCCTATCCCCGGAACAAATTATATTTCTTGAAGGACGCCAAATTCTGGATGGAATTCTCATATCCCATGAAGCTGTTGATTCACTTAAACATCTGAAATCCCCTGGAATGTTGATCAAGTTAGATTTATCCAAATCCTGTTACTGCCTTCGTTGGTCGTATCTTCTCAGTATCTTGAAGGCTTATGGCTTTGACTCCACATGAATCAATTAGGTTTCCTCCCTCATATCGACTCCAGTATTTTCGATTTTACTTAATGGATACCCCTATAAATACTTTAACTCTTATAGAGGCTTACGTCAAGGAGATCCTCTATCCCCCTTTCCCTTCATCCTTGTGGCTGAAGGCTTGGGTAAATATATTAAATTTGCTTCACAATCCTCCCAACTAGAAGGTATTCGTTTATGGGCTAATGACCTTCCCATCACTCACCAGCAATTTGTGGATGATATCACGTTGTTTTGTAAAGTCTCCCTATATGAAGTTAGAAAGATAAAAGATATCCCACGAGTTCATGCAAGCCTCTAGTACCATGGTAAAAATGATAAATCAAACACTTTAGTTTTTAATACTTTTAGTGCCACTCAATCGTTCTTAGCTCGATCCCTTGGTTTTGGAATTGGAACCTTTCGTGTTAAGTATTTTGGTATGCCTATGGTTTTGAACTCCCTAAGAAATGCTTGCTGGATACATATCATTATGAAAATTCAATCTAAAATGAGTGGCTAGGACTTTAGAGCCCTAAACCTTGATAGCATTGTGATCCTTATTAAATTTGCTTTAAAATCCATCCTAATATACCAACTTTCGGGTATGGTTTCTCCCAAATCAATATGTAATTCTATGACTGAGATCTTCAGAAATTTCTTGTGGAAAGGCACCTAGAAAGCCAAAATATGGGCTTTGGTGTCATGTACTAATGTTATGAAACCTAAGTTGGTAGGAGGCCTTGGCCTCAAAGACCTATTACAATCTTTCTTGAAACTCACAAACTACACAGCCCTCTATGGAAGTTGTCTCGTTCGAGAGTCATATTTCAATTCCTAGCCCAACAAACTAAGCAAAACCTCAAGCGAAAACTTTGATGTTGGAATGATAGCAAGGGACACAATTGTTGCTCGATATGAGTCCAAGAGCACAGAAAAGGGCAGGCGACACAAGTATCAACCTTGATATGAGTCCAGTAGTGAACAAAAAGTAAGGGTACATTGTATTAACTTTTTCATGTCATTTGCCAATAACGCATTTATTGGAATCAAATTCTTTTATATGAAATTCCGTTATATTCAACCTTTTTTAAGAAAGGAAAATTTTGTCAAAAATACACAAACTTCTTTTGAAAAAGGTATTACCTTTTTCACATAATTAAAATCATTAAATTTATATAAAAACAAGTGCTACATTGTACCTACCTTGCTAAAAAACAAGCATTATATGGTAGCTACCTTGTAGCTTATTTTAAATATAACTAAATAAAATAAAAAAAGACAAGATTTATTTTTAGTATGTGGCATATTGATAAACTTATAATGAGTATATCATTTATAATGGTTTTGAAAAGTTGTTTAAAATTTTTTCAACTAACTTATAAAAATTAGATGTAAATTAGTCATGTATTATTTAAAAGTCTCTAAGCTACTCATGGTTGTCAATATTTAACTATATAAATATGATTGTCCATGATAATCATGGAGGAGCATTGTGTCCATGGTTAACCATTGTTGAGGTGGTTTAAGGATGCATGAATATGGTTGTGTTGTTGCCCATGATTGACTATGATTGATTTTATTTGACCATGGTTAATTATGGTCAACCATGGTTGATTATGGATAAACATGGTTGGCCATGGGTGGCTATGGGTTAATGTGGTTGAGTAGAGTTGTTAATGTTTAACTATAGATGAATATGTTTAACAATATTGACTATAGTTGATAATGGTTTAACATTGTCGGTTTGATTGACCATAGTTGACCATTGTATAGTTTGACCATTATTGGGCTTGTTTGACCATCGTTGCCAACATGTAACTATAGATGTATATGGTTGACCATGTTGACTATAGTTGATTGTGTTGCCCATATAAACTATGAATAACCATCGTTGAATATGATTGAACTTGTTAACCATGTTATAGTTATGATCTCATTAATTTAAGCTACATAAATCTC
>APFE030416482.1:20585-32391 GCA_000404065.3 Pinus taeda
AATTACTTTGTAAAAGTTAAATTATTTAACTGCTGAAACTAGATTATCAAACATATTTATGAATTTTGTATAGGATTCCGCAAAAATTAAAAAAATGTGACACATTAAAATCTGCAGACAACTTCATACTTAAATCAATGGGTTCTTTGTTTAAAATTCGTTGATAATTTTTGTTGTTATTACTCGTAAGCCACCATTCTCATGATAGGAATGGTTCTCCCTTGATATCCATCCATGTGTTTTTTCTTTAGTGGGGAGCTAAGACAGATTACCAGTGGTATAAGTTAAACGGACCATACTAATTAACAAGAATTAATTATATTAAACACAAAGCATTGATTTATGTATTCGTATTAACCAAAATTTTATATCAGCAAATAGTCGTGATGATGTTATTTTAAACATCTACCATAATGTTGTATTAATTAAACATAATTATATTATATTAAATACAGATCATTGATTTATGTACTCGTATCAACCAAAATTCTATACCAGCAAAGAGTTGTGATGATGTTATTTTAAACATCTACCATAGCGTTGTATTAATGAAGAGAGAATATTGTTGATTAACAGAGCTAAAGTTAATAACACGTCCACTCATCGTAGTTCATTGTAATCATGTGGGGATGAATTTGGAAATAATATGTTAAATGAATAATCAATCTATAGAGAAATGAGAATAAAATAATTCACAAAAATTAGAAAATATTTTTTTAAAGTTGTATTTTTCTAAATAAAAAAAAAAATTGGCATGTTTCATTGAATTAATAGGTAGTCAACTTGATACCCAATGTGTAATACTCATATGGATAATAATTAGATTTTTTGTTTGTTTGTTATAAAATTGATGAAATTAGATATACTTTAAACAAGGTCAATATTTAGACAATTAGACTAAACAAAATGTATTTAACATTAGAAATTTTAACAGTGAAATATTTTACTCAATATGGACATTTTATTTATGGTCCACATTTTTCCATATTGAAATGTTGTTTTGTTATTAATATATTTTTAAATACACTATTTAGTTCCTTCACTGCCAATTTGTAAGAAAAAATTGTCAATATTGGTAATAATTTTCCAATCTCCCTTTAGTTTGAAACTAACATAGTAATTGTTTCCCATCACATTGAACCCCATTTTCTCTTTGTTAACCCATAAAAGAGAAATTTTGTTGTATCCCCTAACCCAAAGTAACAATGAAAATTAATTTCAGTTCAACATGAAGCTAGTTAATTGATACCACATATTTTACATGATCAAGAAAGGCAATTATTCAGAGGTTCGGGTCTTTTAGAGTTGGTAGTTGGCAATGTAATTTAGCAATCCTTAACCCATCAATTTAATGTGATGGAATTCAAATGGAGTTCCTCGATCTATTCCTTTTATCTCATGAAAATGACACAACAACACTCTAGTAGATAGTGATGAAGCTTATCTTTAACTACTAAGTTGTTACCAAGAAACAACTATCCAAACACTTTTTTCCTAAATCAAAAGTGAGATTTATCGATATTATGACAACTCTTTAGCCACCTTATTTCATTGTATTGGATGGCTCACTTTTCATTTAATTCATTCTACAATAAAGAAAATCATTTGTTCGTGCAATACTGAGTTATGTTGAGTTCATGCTTCTCTTTGGGCTATTCTCCAACAAGCATCACTAGGCTTCATTTCTAGACTCTGCTCAAGGTTTGGCTACTTTGTTTATGGTGCCAAGGCCAATTCCCAATTATGGGGAACAAATCCAAGGAAGTGATTCCTACTCTTGTTTTACAAATTGGTGCCCAAAAGGAATACTATTCTTTGTCGCAATGCCAAATACACTCTGCATACTACAATTTTGTGACCAACTGAAAGTCAAACAATTGAAAAATGATTTAAATTATGTTGTGTCAACAATAAGCACTATTTTGTAGCTTGAATTTGAAATCACAATGCGTGATTTTGGCTCAACCATATATCTACCCTTCAACATACATTCAATCCATAACACTCCCACTGCAAATTTGGGTGTGTGCTAGACCAAATGCCAATTGAATGTGTACATGTATATGTATACATGGCTTTAGCCAATTGTGTAGAACCACACACTTATTCCACCTGTTTGTGCATGCATGCACACACACGTATATAAGATGTGATTCCTTCAAATGTGCTATTGCCTCTCACCATAGGCAACTATAATTCTAAATATCATTTATGCATGGGTGTAGGTACCAAACCCGCATGCTGAAGGGACATTGGTTGTATGCATATGAGGTATAATAGTAGACACCATCAAATTTTGGTTTTCCCTTATGGGTTTCCAGGGTCAAAATCTATCGTCTATGGTGCATTTTGAGTATATTCAGGTTGGATTCAAGAGAATTTCTCAAATCCTCTATCAAAGGATCATCTATATCATAGAATGAAGCCTCATGATCCCCTTTGTTTTCTACCATGAAATTCACATTGATATAACTACCTCTGTCCTTTTCCACATGATCACTGTAAGCATATGTCAAATATGATTTATCATTTTTCTTCCAATCAATAAACATGATAGTAGAGTCATATTTAGCACACATAACATTCTCACTAGATGCATTTAATTGGTTATCTAATTTTCTCTCAGTATTTTTATCATGCATATGTGAGTTTCTTAGAAGTCGCTTTCCCCTAATATTCCTATTGTTAGATGGAAGGGTATTCTTATTCTCAATATATTTTCCACACATAGGACACTGAAATTGCAACCTATTGGTTTTCACATATGGGTTTCCAAGTTCAAAATCTACCATCTATGGTGAATTTTGAGTATATTCAAGTTGGATTTAAGATAATTTCTCAAATTATATATCAAAGGATCATATATGTTAGAGAGTGAAGCCTAGGGATCCCCTTTGTTTTCTACCATGAAATTCACATTGAAAGAACTATCTGTCTTTTGGCACATCATCACTGTAAGCATATGTCAAATATGATTTATCATTTTGCTTCCATTTAGAAAACATGATAGTAGAGTCATGTTTAGTACATATGACATTCTCACAATATTCATTTGAATGGTTATCTAATTTTCTCTTTGTATTTGTATCATGCATATGTGAGTTCCTTAGAAGCCTCTTTGCCTTAATATTCCTATTGTTAGATGGAATGATATTATTATTTGCAATATAGTTTCCATGCATAAGACACTGAATTGAAACTTGTCCAAGGACATAAGATATCTCTAAATACATTCCAATAGGCAATAAATATTTTGAGCCATGGAATGTTTCAACTTTAATGTCTTCAAAATTATATAGTCCCTTGCCATCGAGTTCGTGAATGGAGAACTTAAATACACTCCTGAAAACAACTAAATAAATGCAGCTAGCAATTGATTTATTTGAATTCATTGAAGTGGCAACACATGATATATCTACCAACCCATAAAAGGTAGGTCATTTCTATCTCAAGCCCTATGCCATCATTATCTTCCCCCCCTATAGTGTTATAAAGGAGCTCTAGCTACCAATTCACATTGTTACTTTGCAAGCATCTTCAAGGGGATAAAATTCTAAATGACATTGGACTACACTGAATAGTTCTTCTAGATGTATTAGTACACTACATCTGGACACCTTGGGATGATGGCAAATCGATTCATGTTTATAATGGTGCAAGTTTCCAACTTGAGATAATGGATGTTGAATGCTTCATGTGCATTAGTGACTTCCAAGCACTAATGATGGCTAGGAATACACAATATTTACCTCAAATAATAGTCAGTCCAAAGCTACACTTTCTCTCTTTCTTGTATGCTTGAAGTGGTAAATTTAAGGTTTTTTAGCAATTCTCTTTGCTACTATCTAGTTTTGCTAATTTCTTTAGTACTTTTATTGAGGTAATTGCAACAAATCATCAAATCCTCAAAAGGAAACAAGATCCAAAAAGAAATGACGCTTGATTGAAAATCATATGTTTCTTTTAAAAGAAAAAAAACAAAAGCCATGAAGCATGTCTTTCTTTAATGATGTTTCTAACTCTAAAGTCTTAATACCCTTTGGCTTACAAATTAAATTAAAAGTAATTGTCAGATATGGCTTCCCATCTTCTTTATTGAATGTTTGGCAATACAGGGAACCTTTCTTGTTTTAAGATTCTTTCAAACTTTTCTTGGGAAAGAAATAAGTCACCTTGAATCACAAACTATTGTTTTGGCTTATGCTTTCTGTAACCCTTCCTTTGTCTATCAAAATCCACATCATTCAGTGTACATGGAAAAGAACTATAAAAGTCACAGGTTCTTATATCTTTGGATTATTCTTCAACTTTACTCTTCTTTTGTTCGGTGCAATCTTTGTTATCACTGCCGAAGGGGATTTTGGACTTAAAAACTTGCAAGAATAATAACTAGCCTTCAATGTTTTGAGAGTTTAATATCTTTGGGTATTTTAAAGGTCATGCCATTGTAGTCAACTTCTCATGATGGATTTACTACGCTGTGACATTCCTTTTTCTCCTTCAACCAAAAATAATTTCGACATCCCTCACTCTGTATAACAACCATTTTGAGGTTTTTGGTCATGAAAGACCTCTAAACAATATCAACCACTAGGTCACAATGGAGGGATATGGTTAAAAAAAACACAACCATCATCCCCATGTGCATTAATACCAATATCAAATATGAATACAATAAAGGACTCATGGCCAACACTGGTTGAAATATACCACTCAACCAAATCTTCAAAAATTCCCTCTTTATAGGGTATAATATTTTACTGTCATGGTTTCCTCCACAGTAGGGTAATCAAGAATGAAACTTTAAAAAGAATAGGAAAAGTGAAGTAAAGAGGAAAAAGGTGAAAATTTAATTGGAGCTACCAAAGAATTCCAATTCCAAAGGATTTCAAAATAGACTAATACTAATTAGCCCATCTATATTATCTGATCTAAAACATTGGGTTGTAGGTATATCTTGAGACAACTATGAGAAGAATCTTGATTACCACAATAATTTGAAAATCAATCCTTCTGTCTGGAATAATTCAAGAAAATTTTGGTTGATTAGTCAAAAACCTCATCTATTCACATTTGTGATTGTTGACAATCACAAAGTGTAGAGCAGCAACAACCTGATCCACAAGAATGTAGGCATAAGTTCCATTGATTAATACTAAAAAAACATCAGTATAGCTAACCATGGCCCCATGTATAACGGAATGTGGAAGCAAAGTACAATACATATTATCTGTAGCATTTGTTGGCACAACCTTGACCATATAAGTTGGGTCAATATATTTCATTGAAAACAACTCATTGGGGTGATGTTTCTTCCACCAAAGTTTTAGCTCACTATAGATCTAAGGCCCAACATCCAAAAACATTGGATTACCTAATTCATCCCTCTTCTCCTTTTTATTTAGGCTCTTGGAGATCAAATCCTACTCAAATATTTATGCAACTACAAGGACAAAATTTCCATTCTTTTCCAATTGTTGCAACCTTCTCCACAAACTCAGGCAAGCCCCCTCCACCCTTGAGATACAATGAGATCTCATGTACAAGACAAAAATCCACATCCCTTCTACTAAACGTTGCACATAGTGCAATTTTTCATGCAATGTGCCCCATCAACTTAACCACCCCTTCTCCATTGGTTTCCATCTTGACCTCCACATGGGTTGTATTTACAACATTTTGTGAAGCCTCAACTTTTGTATCAAAGTCAATAAATGGATCTATGATGCCTAAGTAATTATCCATAGTATTTGGAACCCCGACAATGGAGACCCTAAGCTTCCACCTCTTGACCCATTCAAATATATGACTACTCCCCTCATGGTTCCATCCCCAACAATGATATAAACCTAGTTAAAACCACAAGCTTCAATGGCATCAACCATCTCATGAAGATCAAATCCCCCTCTTGAGCTCGCCAGCACTTTCCCCCTTTCTTGTGCCAATTATGCACCAACTTAGGATATAAAACTATAGGTGTAGATGAATAGAACCCACGATAACCTAAAATAACTCCCTTGGTATCCCTTACTCCATACTATATCTAGAGACCATCTACAATCTCTCTGATAAAATTATTAAGCCCATAGCATATACCCCACATGTAATAATGGAAAATATGACTTCATCAGGGCTAAAACATACCTTAGACCTAGTTCCAACTCCGTGATAAAGCCTCTTCATATATTTCCATATTGTCTTCATTTCCATGGCTATATTCTCCATAACCATATCACTCTCAATGAAAACCATTCATGAGGATGCATATACTTTTTCTCCATCAGAGGATTAGGAAAGCTATGTACCTCCTATAGGTAATCCAATAAAAGTGGTAAAGCTTGAATCCTAACCTGGGTAGGAGAATTGATAGTGAATTCATTGGAAAGATGTCGAGGGCCTATTGGTAATGGTTTGATTGTAATCTTCACGACCATTGCAAATACCATAAACTCTTAACAAAAAATATATAAGATATCAAGAACTAAAGAATTGAGTAATTACTCTACAAGTAATAGATCTTGACTCTTAAAATTAATTGTACCAGATGATGATAGAAATAGATGATGAAGGTATTGAAGCAGTAACATATATATTTCACAGAAACTTTCTGATATTCTAACTGGTCAAATCCATTGTTTGACAAAATCCTTCTAGAAATCATGCTTCCTTTACAATTCTAGAAATGTGTAACAAAAATCCAAAGTCGCACCACTTGAGGCTGGATAGGTTCACATAAATATATTGTATTGACTCTCTACCACACAAATGTTTATACTTGGAGCAGAAAGGATCCAGAAGGTCTTTTTCCATGCATTCTTGGGCACAGGACCATTGGGATAGCTGAAAGTGTTGGCAAGGGTTTTACTTAGGCTTAACTTGGCGATCATGCAATAATATGTTACCCAAAAAAATGCAAAGAACAAAAGCTCTACAAGTTGGGAAAGATAAATCTTGTGGCAAGGTTCAATCTTCTATTGGAGTTGGTCTTCTGCTAAGTGAAATGAAGAACCATTTTTCGATAGAAGGGGAAACCAATCAAGTGTAGTTTACATCTTAAAATGTTATCCTCTTCCATTTTACTTTCATGACCACATGCTGCAACATATTCAACTTTCTTTTACATTTATAGAGTTCATTTATAATGTGTTATACTAAACTAGGCCATTATTTTCAATCAATATTTGTCATTTTTAACTCTAAACATTATGTATATAGCATCTTAGTTATGAAAATTTCCTGTGAAAGAAGAAAGTTTCCTCTAAGGTATTCATCTTCTAAGTCATCCACTCCAAGATCATAACTACATGGGAAGAAAGAGATCTTTAAACTAAATTGTCTATCTTACTACACTCTTTCCAAAGCCTTTCCAAATATACTGTACCTTCCCGAAATATTAGGAGAGCACTAACAATGAAACATCCAGGAAACATATCTAAGTATCACAATGTTCACATTTACAGAAATTACAAGTTTGGGTCAAATATCACAACAATAACTAGGCAAAAAATCGAAGAATACATGGTTCATAATTGGCCTTTCATGTGGAATTGTCAGTAAAAACAATCTCTAATTTCAATGTGTAAAACTATGAAATTTAAATGTATATATATTATATCAAAGAAGAATCAATTTGGGCTATGAAGTTTGTTGAACCTTCTCAGTACCATCCATCCTTTATCATACAACCCTACAAACTTGAATACTATACCATGTTATTAGATATTCTTTCAGAAGTTAGCACCTAGTTGCAAATCATTTATTCAAGTAAATGCATAGAAGCGACCTAGGTCAAACATCGGTGACTTAGAAAAAGGATTCAAACATGATATTAATTACAAGTAAAAGTTTGAATCACCATCATGAATAAGAATCATAAATAAATAAATAAAAATTGGTGAAAGATCTCTCTCTTGAGATTGTTAGCAAAACAAGACAAAACTTGTTTCCTCCTTTAATTATATGCTATCATTACTACTAACATAGATAAATGTGAAGACAAAATCCTCTAAGTGCAGTTCAAGTGAACATCAAATACCATATGCCACAAATGTTCCCATATTGTGAATAGAATAGATCAACTATCATGTAAGGAAATATAATAAATTGTTGCAAATGATCTAAGTAGGTACTAATAAAACCTACAATAGTCACTTCTAATAAGTAAAGTTTATTACTCTAGAATTAATAGACATTTGTCACATTTCACTATTTTTTGTGTTACACCCTTCATTTTATGAGGTTTCACATTGTGATTTTCATCACATTTGATGGAATTTGTCAGTGGTTCCTTGGATATTTGATGGACTTATGGAAGATACACCTTCATTGAGGATTTATAACATGCAGTTGTACACTCACTTGTTTATATACTATATAATAATATATATATATATATATATATATAATTATATATATATATATAGTATATATATATATATATAATATTATATATATATCATATTAAAAATAAATATATAATATATATATTAGAGTTGTATGAAACATGGATTTGGGAGCCATTGAAACTCCATGAAATATTGAGACACTTACCAAACATGTTAGAAACACATTGAAATATTTCATATGGTATTTCACAATTTAAAAATTCCAAATGGCATTTCAAACAATTTTCACAGTTAGCTAGCCCTGTTTCGAATACTTGTGCATGTGTTTTGACTAGGAACTCAACCACAGGAACTTGCCCAAATGCATTAAAACTAATTTGACATTAATGACACTTCTATCAAACCATAAAACCCTATATTTTTCTCTATAAAAGTGACTTTTCTGCCACTCTTTCCTCACAATGTTTGGGAAAAGTTGTTTCCTATGAAAACAATACACATTTAATTAGAATAATCTCTTCATTTGCAACTCTAGCAACAACAAGCAAGGGATTTTCCTTGTATTTTTGGAAATTACAACAAGATATAATTTAATGTGTGTTATGGACAGCTACAACATGCGAGGAATTTCAATGTTTTGTGTTTAAGGTAGCTACAACAAGCATTTTATATGTGTTTTGGGTAGTGTCTTATTCTAGGGTTCATTGTCTTATGCAAGCATCTTGTTTTCTTTCAATAAATTTTTCGTTTTTTGAAAAAGAGTGTCATTGTGGGCCTTAAGGTTTCATGCATATTTTTTTCTTGTTTTGCAGCAACAATGGCTTCTCACCACTTCTATCATGAATGCGGAAAAGTATAAGAGCCATCAAATGTATGAAATTGATAAGAAAACAACATACATGTCAAATTCAACCAGAATATCTCCACCCGTATTATGAACACAGAAAAGCATAAGAGTCATCAAATGTATGAAATTGATAAGAAAACAATAGACAAGAGATGATCCTCCAAAGGTGACTCATGAGAAGCCCATGGAAACCCTGGATAAATGAATTACAAGAAATCTTCAACATTGTAACTGAGTAACAGAGTAACTAAATTATATGTATTTTGAAATTTTCCTACGTGAAGTGTTCAATGAAAGCCATGTCCCAATAACTCGATCTATACCTTATGAAATATAAAATATATCTCAAGTGTAACTACTTGACTAAACTCCTTATTGACTCTTGATAATAAGGATACATGTTTATAACTATCCAAATTCATTCCCTTCTTTATTATAATCCATTTTGAACATACCTGAGTCTGTGGGAGAAAATGTGGAGACAAATCAGATGGAGAAGCAACAATCGTATATTTTCAGAGTTAAGAACACTTAAATACTAGTTCTATATATCTATATTTATAATATAATATAAATATATTATATACTGATGTTATGATGATATTATAAAGGGGGTTGAAAATCGTGTTAGGTAGATCCTCATCTCACCATGATCCTCAACCTTTACCGAAATCATAAAAAAGTGGAATACTTCACTAATTGAGCTCATGACCCATTTTTGTGAAGTAATAGTCCATACGCAGGAGCTTCATGATCTCCTTTTCAAAGGAGAAAATAAAATTCAAATGTATCAATATTGGTTTGAACTCCAATATGCTAAGCAACTTTCTTCCTATTATATTCTATACACCCAAGGAAATTGGAGGACTTGGAATGATAAGAATGGGCCATATTTTAATTCCACAAAGTGACCTATGTTATAGGCAATAGATAGATGTTGGAGTTACACACTTCCATAGTGTATAAGACACAAGGAATATCAACTTATTCCAAATATGTATTGATACATACAACCCTGGAAGAGTGAATTTATAGACTGTCAACATGATTTGGTTGAGTATGCTTTAAGGAGGAAGGAATCACAGACTCATAATAGATGTTTGACTCGTGAGGATCTTGAGGATTCGTGGGATAGTGGCATTCCTTGCATTATACTCTCTTACAAAACAACAACAAGAAGAAGAATAAGATACACATTGGCTTATGAAAAACCAAAATCCGTTTTCGTGGGTACTCATTAGTGACATGATGGGAAGTTGTAGAATCTGAATAATTATCACACATAAGTTATTCTGACTTTTAGAGGATTGGAAAGAATTTTGGAGCATACTCTATTAAAAGGAACTTACTTCCCAACACTGAAAGGTCTGTTATGGGAAAATATTTTAGGTTTGAGTCTTACATGAAGTAAAAAATGCTTATAAATGTGTAGAGATCAAGGTTAAATCAAAATTTCAGTCAACGATTTACATTTTGGTGGTCTCCTACCATCAATTGTGCTAATGTTTAGGTAGATTTCAAGTGTAGTTGTATTTTCATGGAATTTTCATGCTTGGAAAAAAATAAAATCCCATGCTAAAGATATTATTGATACAAATATTTAGGGCTCATTTATGGAAAAAAGTACATGAAAGGGTTATAATGGAAATCTGGCAGGTATTAGATCAAGATCTAGATGCTTTGAAAATTGGGATTGAGAAGATACAAGATGAACATTTCTTACACTAATCTTCTTCTTTTTTCAAAATATAAATTGCCAATGTTAAAGCCCCACCTTGTGGCAGAATCTAAGGATATTTTTTTATCATAAAGAAATTAATAAATATTGGTTCAAGTCATAACTTTGGTGGGGATACTATGGTTCTCATGATATTTAGCATTATATAAGAGGAAAGTTCTTAGACTATACAACAAATAACATGTCAATCTAATCATCACCTACTAGTTTTATGATTACAATCGATCTTGCTTACAACTTACATTTTGCACTTGGTAATTGCTTTCTCATTCAAAGCCTCTTTTCTTTTTTAAGTTATGAATCAAATAATGAAGTCAAACCCTACCTTATATGTGTTAAGGGAGCATATAAGAAAGGGCTTGAAACTTTATCCATCATAGCTAACAAAACCATATTTGTCATCTCAAAATTATGGAGATATTTTCAACACTCAGATTATATGGTTTGTGGATGATACATATGTCTATAGCATCACAATCCATAAAAATTTTGAAAGAGATCTAACAACAAATCCTATCAATGGAGAAATTTTCAAATTCAACCCAAGAACAAGACAACTATTTTTAAAGGTAATCCATAACAATGTGTGGGTAGGACATAAGCCTCTTGGTCTACTGGCTAAATGGAAGACAACTAAAGAACTAGCTACATTGGGACATTCACTGTCTATTGAGTAATAACCTGAACATATAATTATAACTTGTACGGGAATGCTTGATCCATTGGAGGTTCACTTTCTCAACTTTCATAACATTGTCATCAAAAGATAGTGAGCTTTAGTGACCATTTCAAGTATGCTTAAAAAGTAAGAAAATTGGTGACCTTATTCTAAATGCTATAGAACCACATATGGTTCTTATCAACATATATGATGAA
>APFE030416482.1:39509-59924 GCA_000404065.3 Pinus taeda
AGATTAGGTTGGGCATGGACACCTTCATAAACCTATGTGCACACTTATTGCAAGTTTTTCTCTGAATCCAACTTCCGTGGAGTTATCATAAATCTATCAAAACACTTCATCACCTCAGTATATAGGATGATATTTGACCAGGATCCACCTTGAATCTCACAGGAAGCGATGGAGGCATCGATAGATATAGTAGATTAGTATGTCTCAACCCTCTGCACCTTCATACAAATGTACAACGCAGAGAAGGCTCCACATGTTTTACCAAAGTTTTCCATGGATAATATCATCATATAAGAAGTGTTGTATCACATCTCAATAGGGTTTTCACCTAGACTGCAAAGGAAGAAGAAGCCACCCTGGCCTTATCTTCCTTTGCAAATTGGTTTGTATGACATCTGGAATCTCAAACTGCTGAGGCCAAGACAATGGAATTCAAAAGATTCACATTTAGCACAAGAAGTTCCGATCTGTATGACCTACATTACTTAGTGAAGGACAATTGTGCAACGGTGCAACATCCTTAGATCCATGGGGCATGTCATTGTCCTCAGGAAGACCCATGGAGATATTGCTATCACTTCTCAAGGCTCAAAGAACTAGTCAACATAGCTGTAGAGTGGCTAGCAAAGTAGAAGGAAGCAACATCTTAGAGAGTAGCATCATCAACGGTAGCAAAGGGTAGCAGACCTGTGCATGACAAAGGTAAGAGAAAGGTTGTTGATAATGTAGAGGAAGAGGAAAGTTCAAAGTTCAAAGTAGATCCTCTTATTTTGAAACCATCTTTGGAGATTAAGGCTAATAGGCAACAATGCGATAGGAGGATCATGCAAAGGGAAAAAGAGAAACATAAGATGGGGGAAATAGAAAAGGAGTTGCAGGAGTTGAAGTGACAACTGAGGGAAGAATAAAAATTGCATAGAACAGGGAAGGAAGCACAACAGGAATAGGAACAATAGGAGTTGCAACATGCACATATTGATGAAATTGTGCCCATACAGGATATTGACTCATTCGAGCAGGTGGCACAGTGCAGACAGGGTGAGAAGTTGCAAGAGTAGGAATTAGCTCAAAAAATTGAACAGATACTAGAGTAGATGGACATGGATATGCTTCAGCCAGAGTCATATTAGAATATTGACCTTAAGCCTTAGAACCAAGATGTCTCCCCATCCGCATCATGAGATTCAGAATCAGAGAAAGTCCAAAGGGATCAAGGAGACACAAAAATCCTTGAGGACAATATGGAAGCAAAGAAGCACAACATATCTTTAGATGAGTCACAACACATAGTTGTGAAGCTACGTAGCGTGCCTACTCTGGATGTCCATGTATGTCCTATGATGTTTGAAGAATGAGTTATCATGTCCGAGGTGCACAAGCATCCAACTGCATTGGTTGATGCTATGAAAGCATATGCCGAAGCCACGAACTCGAGTGTTATATTCTTGATAGTTGAGAGTGAGCGCATGGCTAAGGAGGAGAAAAGGTTACAAAATCCACAAGAGCGAAGTTGAGGAGAGCGATACTGGATGAAGTATCATCTCTCGAGGCACTCATGAAGAAGTTGTATTCCATATTCATCGCGATGCATAAGTCAGTTGTCCAACTCAATGATTCACAACAATGCTATGCTAGGAGAGCACACATCTTATTAGATCTGCACACTACTGTCGATCACAAGAAAACATGGAAAATGAGGTACACATAAGCCCCATTTCACTTGCCGAAGATGATGAAGCCAAAGGCGGTGGAGTTTAAGGCACGCATTCGCAGTCAAATTTGGAACTATGAGGAACTCCCGTAACTCATCACCACTTTGAAGCTTCAGATGCATGGTGTTCAGGAGCGTGGACTTCATTATGTGCACCCATGCAATCCCATCCATTGGCACACTCACTAAGGTGAAGTCAAAGAACCAAGTCTGACTCGAGTCGGACATGTACTTTGATTAGTTAATGTACGTAGCCACCAGTGCAGACTTGGAGATAAGCATAAACACTATGCATGAATATGTTGCTGGTATGACTACACTCAATACTATGATGCACATGTTATCAGACGAGTTTCACAAAGATGCCAAATCACTGTACCCAGATGCAATGGAGGTAAGAGATCACTTTCAAAAGGATGTCACCATAGAGCACACAGACACCATAACAGAATACCAAGCTTGGCATCACTTCATCGCCGTAAGTAATTGTGAGGATGTCAAACAATTGGTATTCCCATAGTTTTCTGAGTCTTAGTGATTTCTTTCATGGCTTTCTCAAGAATTTTTTTGTCTCACATGGGTACATGTGAAGATTGTAATGTAAACATGTTGCAAAAGTGAAATACCAAGTTTGAAGTAGAATTTGATAATCATGTAGTAGTTGAAGAGTCATGAAGTTAGGTGAAGAGTCACAAAGTAGAATGTCAAGGGTCTCCCCAACCTTTGCTATTTATAGAAGCTCAAAGCTAATTGTATAGGCTTTTGGGAGCTTAGATTCCTATAGGTGTAACTTAGAGAAATCTTGGAGTGTATTGTAATGAGCCTTGGCTTCTCCACATTGTAGAGCTAGTACATCTCTTTGGAGGAGTAGGCAACAGTGACAGTAATGTCTTGCTATCGAGGCTAGTGGAAGTCTTGGTTGTATGTATGATTGGATATTTCACTCTTTTAATATAACAGATCCAACACATTTCATGCATATGTTGTTATTGTAGTTTGGCTATCCTTGTTACTTTAATGATGTATGTAGTTGTTATTTATGCATGTATGTATGGACTATTCCGTATGTGTTTGTATGAATCTTATCAAAGTGTGTTGATGATATAACTCATACCTTTGGATCATTGGCTATCCTGCTTTCTATCTCATGATGTCTTACTACTTGTGTGTTCCCTTTGAAGCTACATGTTATCCCAAGTTTCTAAGGGGTGCACATACTCCCCCTTCCATGTGATTGGAGCCTTTCATGCACCTTCCTTGACTTGCTACAAGGTCGCACCCTTGCTAGAAACAGGGACATCCTACTTAACTCTATGCGCAACTGCGGTAAAGGAGATATCATACTACGCACTCCTGGGACTCCTACACCAAACAGTCTGAGGACTAGTTGGGACTTATTACCGGGGAGAGCCCTCGACATGTTAGCAGGTCCAACACTGTTAACAAAACTCTATGGAAAATAAAGGATTTCTACCATATGCTAATTCGTATGGTGAGAATCCTGTAATCTTCCTCCATGTATTCTTCCTTCTAGAAGTTTATCAGCAGAATTCCTTTGGTGTCTAGAAGCAATATTGGTAATAATTGCCTCAATAACTTTATTGGTGCTTTCCACTTAGCCATTTTCCTGTGGATGATAAGGTGAAGTAATTCTATGACAAGTTTTGTATTTCGCAACTAGCGTCTGGATCAAATTAGATGTAAATTGTGGCCCTCCAACTATCATTATTTCCTTACGAGCCTCAAGGTCAACAAAAATGTCTTCAAACAAAAAGTATGAAACAACTTGTTTTTTAGCTCTGTATAGTGCCTTCGCTTCAACCCACTTTGTGACATAATTAGTACAGAA
Organism: Pinus taeda; assembly: GCA_000404065.3. Lineage (NCBI taxonomy): Eukaryota > Viridiplantae > Streptophyta > Pinopsida > Pinales > Pinaceae > Pinus > Pinus taeda. Next base: position 43,070 of record APFE030416482.1, read on the forward strand.
CAAGATGTAGGACTTTTGTTGAGATGGAGGATTAATTGGACGTATAAGATCCAAGGCCGACTTCTCAAATGGTTCTAAGAATATATGGGGGTGTAACGACATCTCATGTGACTAGAGCGGTTGGCCCATTCTATGACAATTGTCACATCCTTTCAAAAATTTCTTTGCATCCTAAAACATAGTAGGCCAATAGTGCCCTATTGAAAGTACCTTATACCCTGTTATTTTATCTATAAAGTTCATCCCATAAGGTTCTTCATTACAAGATTTAAGGATATCAAATATTTCATCCTCCATCGCATAGGACTTGGTCTGATGATTTGACCCAATGTGATAGAGGTTTCCTTCAATCTAAGAGTATCTTGCACTTTCCTAACCAACTATTTTCTTCTCGTGTGAGGATAGGTGTTATGGGAATCTTCCTATAACAACTTAATTAGCGATGTGTGCATACCATATTGAGTGAGTTGAAATAGCAAAGAGATATTCATCGAGAAAAGAATCTTCAACATGCATGCATTCATTATCAACAATCAGTCTAGAAAGAAAATCAACCACTACATTATCTTTCCCAGGTTTATCTAGGATTGTTATGTCAAATTCCTCTAACAAAAATAACCAATGTGTAATCCTACCATTAGTGAATGGTTTATTCATTATAAAACGAATGGCATAGTGGTTAGTATGCATAAACACTTGATATCTTGTAATGTAGTGTCGAAATTTTTGATGGAAGTTTTTTTTTGTCACCGTGTAGTTTATTTCAGATGGAGTTAAATTCTTACTTATGTAGTAAATAGCATAGGTTTTCTATCCTCTAGGTGACCCAACACAACTCCCACAGCAGTATTAGATGCATCGGTGGCTATATGAAATGAAAAACTCCAGTTCGGTCCCCACAAAATAGGGGCTACTAATACACACGTTTTCAGTTCCATAAAGGCTTGTTCACATTTCCCTATCCAAACAAATTCCACATCTTTAATAAGAAGAGAAAATAAAAGGGATGCAATTCTTATTTTTTTTCTATAAATCATCTATAATACCCTACATGTCCCAAAAAACTACGTACCTTTTTTTGCATTTTGGGAACTGGAATTTTCAAAATTACCACTCTATTAGCAGGGTCTACATTAATTCCATCAGCTGAGATAAAATGTCCCAACACAATTCCTTCATTCATCATCATGTGGCATTTTTCTGTACTTAAAGCAACATTAGTTTGTACACATTGTTCTAGTAGTTTTTAAAGATTAATTAATGTTGTTTCAAAAGCATCACCATAAGGTGTAAAGTCATCCATATTTCTAAACAGTCATTTCACAGATCAAAGAATATCTCCAATATCGCCGGTTGGAAAGTTGTTTGTGCATTACAGAGTCCAAAAGGAAGAAATTTGTATGCAAAGGTTCCCCAAGGGCAAGTAAAGGTGGTTTTATCCTGATCTTCTGGGGCAATCTGTATCTGATATATGAAAGAAAAAAATAAATTGGAGGAAAGTGTGGTATGTTACAATGGTTTCTTAACCATAGACTCTTTTCCACCAGAATTATTAGCTTGTAAATATTTTTAATTAGAATAACATGACCAAATACCATGGATTATTAATACCATATGAACTATATGAAATGTGTTAATATGACATTTTATTTAGTTAATTCATTTTAGATAAATTGATTAAGAGAGCATAAGCACCTCGAAGAAAAAATCTTAACCCTTGATCTACGAATACTACTAAAAATATTTTGGCATATTCTATGAAGGTTAAATATGACATAGTACATGTAGTATGGGCATTTTAAAAGTTACATATGTCAGGTTCGATTTCCTAAAGTTCATGCATTTAGTATAATGAAGTACGTGTTTCGTTGTAGATCTTAGAATTATAAGTAGATGTATTTAGTATTATGACGTGTCTATCTTATTTTAGATTTAAGTATTATAAATTGGATGTATGCTATTTTGTTTGGACTAGGATATTGGATTTTCATATTATGAATTGGGTGTATTTTATTTTGTTTAGGAAATTTCATTCAATTTATATGTTATGAATTAGATGTATTTCATGAATTAGATGTATTTAGTATCATGAAGTATCATGGTAGATTTTAAAATTGTAAATTGGATGTATTTCATTTTGTTTGGATAACTACACCTAATTTTAATATTATGAGTTGGATGTATTTCATTTTGTTTGGAAAACTACACTGGAATTAAATATTATGAATTAGATGTATTTTATTTTGTTTGGCCACCCATTTTGGTGAAAAGATGAACCTGGCATAAAATAATAATAATAATACAAGAGGTTTTTTTCCCTTGTTGTGGGTGACCAATTGGAACTTATGAAAAGTTCACTAATTGTTAAATGTTGTTAAATATTAATAGGAATCAATCAATGTTGATATGATTCAAAGCCTCATCATCATTAATTTGATTTTTATTGAAAAGATAATGTTTAAAAGCCAAAAAAAAAACCTTTTAAATATTTATAAATATTTTATTTTTGCAATATATTTTTTGGTTTTTGAAATCTTATTTCAAAACACCGACTTTTAAAGGCTTATGGTACAATGTTCATATTATGAATTGTATATAAACTATGATGAATTATTTATGCGTAAAATTGTTAATTTTTAGTATAATAATAAGTACACAAAATTATTCAAATATGTAGAAGACAATTATTCTAATAACATAAATCTAAAATTTTTGATAAAGATAAGAGTTTATATTTTAATAATTTGTTTTTTCCATTGCAAGGAGAAGAAGGTTATTAAAAAAATTATCTGTCAATTGTGATTGATGAGAAAATTTGGTAGTAATTGTCTTGAAATGAATTTTTCCAATTTAAAATTTGTTGAAATTTTAATTTCCATTTCATATTTCATTAAAATCACATTTAAAAATTAGTTAATCAATATAAAATAAATTGAAAAAGTAATTACGAAACATTAGTAAAGTATTATAGATCCTTTTCTAGTAAGATTTAATGAAACAAATATTTTTTTACCTCCAATTAAATTGTATTATTAAATTCATCTCATGATATCATATGATACATTATGCAAAACAAAATCTATTAAAGGCATAAAGCACCACTCCTATGTAATGATTCACACAACTTGGTATATTGTGATATATGGACACAAAACTTATGGTAAGATCATACCTTTGGATGACATTAAAAATTGGCATGCCTTAATTATTTTCATTCAATGATGATAAATGACATATGTTGGACATGAAATATTATATAAAGGTTAATAAAACACATGGTTGTGTGTATTGGGAACCTGACATCTCGGAAAAATCCATGCATTAATTGTGATGACATTAGGTTATTAATGGTATGAAATTAAGATAATCACTTCCATAATAAAGTTGTGGTAATAATTGACCCAACGTCCGAAATCATGAGGAGAGAGAGGAGGTCTGCAATCTGTGATAGGGTTTGAGTTAGAGCTTGGCACTGGTAACCATGGTGGATCATGGAGGAGGGATTTTTTCTTCCTCCTATAGTCAAATAACCACGAACAGAAACAACAAAACTAATCTGCATCGCATCAAAAAACCAACAGTGGTGATAACTGAGGATACTAACACAGGCAATACCAAACCTCATAAACAGAGAGAGAATCATGAGGAATATAGCAGGCAGAAGAGAAAAGAGTGCTGCAGTTAGAATTCTTCACCTCTAAGGGCAACAGGTGTCTATAAACCCATGTTAGCCATCACTCCTCAAGGCGTTTTATGTGACCGAGCGCTACAGGTGCACAGAGATCACATGACGAAACACGCGATCAAATGAAAATTTATGGCTATTTTGCTGACGAAGAAGGCCTTACATGCATGGATAAGGAACCACTATAAACCTAAGGGGGAAATAAACCTTCACCTCAGATCCAAGGTTTTCTTTACAGTGGTGTTTATGAACTTATAAGATAAAGACAGAGTGTTTGAGGGAGGACCCTATTTTTACACTACTGCAGGCCTTTACATGTGATGATGGGTGATGAAATTTGTTCCAGAATGAGAAACGTTCACCTTATTACCAGTATAGATACAACTTTACTCCCTTCCTTTAGATTATTGGTTGCCAGAGTCTTTGAAGGCTATCAGAAATAAACTAGGGAATTTTATAAAGATATCAGATGTGACATTAAGAGGCAAATACAATTCCTTGGCTTGGATGTGTGTGGAAATGGACCTATCGGAGGCACTCATAGATGAGATCATTTTAGAAGTCTATGATGAAGAATGGGTGCAAGTGGTGGATTATGAGCATGTCCCATTTAGATGCCATAAGTGTCATGAACATGGGCACCTTTACAGAGAATTCCCATTCAACAAACTCGAAAGCAACAAAAAAACCACCACAAGTAAAGATCCTGAGGGTTTCACCAAGGTGGGGGGTAAGGGGAAAGGAGGAAAGTGGAACCTAAAGAGAATCAGTGAGGGTGGAGAACTAAGACACAATACTTTCAGAATATTAGAAGAAGATATAGGAAACAATTGGGAAAAAAAGAAAACAGAAACTAAAATCAATGAGAAGGATAGGAATACTAGCATAGAGGACATACCAGAGAACAAATAGCAACATGATGATCCACCGAACATTGTGGAACTCAGCAGGGACCATGAGATGACTCCAAGTGAGGCAGGAATGGAGGAATATGAACTACAGAAGATTATTGAGAAGGAAAACTTGGATCTGGAAATGTTTCTGAGGTAGGGTATAATCAAAGGAGTTGACTCCCTTTGAAAAGAGGAGTTTGACAGGTTTGAACAACTCTTCCTATGGTGATCACAGTCGAAGAGTTCTGGAGTCAAGATAAACCATAACAAGAGGAAAATAAATGGATGAAGATATTGGAGGAAACACAATGACACTCTCCCAAAAACCCGGGTAGGAAAAGAGGAAGGAAAAGATAGAATGATCTAATGACAGAATGTGGAAAACTCATGACCAACTAAGGTAAAATGAAAGATCTCACCAGTTACTCTTTTACAAACCTATCTTAATGAAGTTTACAACATGGAATATTATGGGGCTAGGAAGAAGAATAACCAGACATGGTTTTCATTCAAGAAACAAATTGCTCAATGGATCAAATCAGAGAAATCCATAGCAAATGGTGAAGTAGGTATGAGTATCTAGAGGTTAAGGCAGGAAGCTCGGCAGTAGGGATTCTGATGGTTTGGTATCCCCAAAAACTTGGAATATTTGATGTGGAAGCGTTCAGGAATTATCTTTCACTGGTAATACAACCTGTGGGTGATAAGGAAATTTACATGATTACAAATGTCTATGAACCTCAAAAACTAGAAGACAAACTCATGCTTCTCACTTCCCTAGAAGAGCTAAGAGAGAGACATCCTGATATACTCTCGATTCTAGCAGGAGATTTCAATATGATCAAATCTCTTACAAAGAAAAAAGGTGGCACCAAAACACTAGGTAGAGACTCCCCTCCCTTCCAAAACTTTATAAATAACATGATACTAGTGGATGCTGAAACATTAAATAGCACTTTCACTTGGAATAATAAGAGAGGAGGGGCTTCTCAAGTTGCCTCTAAACTGGACAAATTCTTGATCTCAGAGGACCTATTTCTCATGGGCCCTGACATGCTAGCTCTTATCCTTCCATTTGGAGGTTCAAACCATTGGCTTGTCCAGCTTGAAGCTGTTTTTATAGGTACTTCGAGGAATAGACCTTTTAGGTTTGAAAATATATGGCTCTCTCACCCTCACTTCACCAGCAACATTCAAAAATGGTGGATGAAAGAGTTGTCCTTTCAGGGCACTAAAATGTACATGCTACAACAAATAATTAAACACATCAAAGCTAGAGTCAAAGATTTGAACAAAAATCAATTTGGCAACATTTTCAAAGCCAGAGAAGGAGTTGAAGAAAAACATCAGGGGATCAATCGACTTATGATCACAGATGGCTTTACGGATGAAAGGAATAATCAACTTGATGTTCTTTAGGAGGAATGGGATGATAGGTGTAGGCAAGGGGAGATTTTCTAGAGACAGAAATCAAGAGCACAATGGATTAAAGAAGGGTAAAGAAACACAAAGTTTTTTCATAAGTCAACTTTGAGTCACAGGTCACATAACAGAATTTTGAAACTTGGAGATTCTCAAGGAAAAGAGCTCATCACCCACAAAGAAATGGAATCTCTCCTAGTTCAATGCTTCCTTAACATTACAAAGGAGCCCAGACTATGCTTTGCATGGTTTTGGCTGTCACTCTCCCTACCTCCTTGTGAAAATTGCAAAATATTTCAAGTGAGTCACCCAGTGTGTTGCATGTCAGTCCTCAAGTTGTTTTGGTTTTCAATTCACAAATTTATTTCCATGAGTGTTTCTCTGTCTCGATGGAGTTGGGGTTGCAAAACTGATCCACACTATCATTTATGGTGAGTATGATTGGGAATCCGAACAACAATCCATGGTGAAGGAGGTTCTCCTTTTGTCTGCACCTCCTCCATTTTTTCCTGACATCTTCGATGATTCTATTATCCATGATTTTCCTTGTGTAAATCCATCCATGGATGTATCTACTTCTAATCATTCACAAAAAACACCTGACATTAGTCCATCATTCGACAATGGAGAGGAAAATCTCTTCATTGAAAATCCACATGATTTTTCATCTACTTTTTCTACAAACGTAGAGGGTGAACATTCTTGCTTCTCATCTACCCCTCTATTTGATTTACCTGATCATGAGGATGCTAATGAACTCATTTGTTTTTCTGATCGTATATGTCATGATCTATTTACTCCCGTATTTTATCACGATGTTGATTTTTCAAAGCCACCATTTTTTGATGATCTATCTGTCGATGAAGTCGAAACCATACAAGTTGTTGGGGGACTTCAGCTCGAGTTGATGGTTATGTCAGCACCTCACTGTCTCAAGGTTGGTTTCACTTACGATCAAGAAATTGTTGAAACACCCGAGGCTCTTCATCACTCATCTGTATGCATTCAGGATCAATCCAACACGCAGATTTCACTTCGTCCACTAGAACCAAATGATCCTATCACTCATGCATTGGAGGAATCTTACACATCAAGCATGCTTACGCAACACAATTTATCTATGTTTGTCATATTTTCATGCATGTCACAGTCAAGAGAGTGCATATGCTTAACATCTACACACTATGTAGAACAACACCATGGTAAGTCCACAGAGTGCATGACATGCAATTTCACTTTTTTCTTTTCATTGGATGCATTGAAACTCAGAGTGTGTTTGTCTTCATTGTTATATATTTCATGTTTCTTGGTTCCCCTAACTGTTTTTTTGCAAACCATGCCTTCACCAACATGGGTCATTCAATGTGTCGGTGGTTGCATTGGAAGTATAACTTTATGTTAATAGACGCATGCACCGGTAGCTTAGGAGTAGGAGTAATGTTTGCATTATGTTTGGTTTTGTTGCACGAATGTTTTCTTTCTTGCCTACTTCCTTTTCTTACTCTCTTTGATTTCAAATTTACTTTTGCTCTTCGATTTTTTGTTTTTCTGTTTGGTTTTTCCCGTAGCTTGGTTTCACATTAAACCGTGCGTGACTCTTGAAACAAGCAGGATAAAAGTACAAGAGGACTTGTACAAATATCAATGCTCGGTTATTTGTTGTCTTTTCTCTTTATGTTGAAGTTTTTGTCTTCAGTCAATAATACACCAATATGAAATACCTTCTATTCGAGGTAACTCTTGATGAAAACACAACGCTTGCACGCTAACTACTACCACTTACTGTGGTCAGTGTTTTTTGGGTTAACCCTTATCAGCTCATTCAAGTAGAGTAAGGTGAGGGGGAAAAACTTAACAAGTAAGGCCTATACAAAATAAGTATCTGAAAGAAGAACATCTTCTTCTCTCAATAAGTCAGGAAGCCTCTTCTGCCTCTAAAATAAATAAGTGCTTGTGTACAGTTCTTGAAAAAATGAAAATGTGAGAATTTTGAAAAATGAATAAGGCACAAGAAGAGAAATACTTCTTGCAGAGAGAGGTGATGCAAGTAACTCGTCTGGGGTACTGACCAGGCTCTCTCACAGCGGAGTGATGCTTGTGTTCCTACGTCACTCCACTAGGGTACTATCAAGGCCTAGTGGCAGCGGAGCAACACTAGAGATGAAACATAAACTCTGACTCATATTTCTTGTGTACCAATATGCCTCTCATACACAATCGAAACAACTGTGTTGACTTGGCTTGAAATGTGTGCTGACTGATCAAGACCATTGCAGGTGCTACATCCTTTAATCAAGCTAGTGTGGAGAACAAGTTGATCTAAGAACTGAACAATACTTTTAGAGGAGTTAGACTTTATTTTCACGAAACAAGATCCATTAAGAGATATGAAGTTCTACCAGCGTGTCACCAAGCTTTGTAGCAGCTATAACCACCCTCCAAAATTTTTCCTTAGCTTCATTTTGGAGACTCCCTACCAACCATTGTTAGCAGCATGTCTTGCACTATCCAAGTACAGATGCTTCAGTTGATTTTTAGTGGTTTACCAACCTATGCTTGTCAATTTGTTTGTCCCCCACATGCAGGTTCACATTTTGAAACTTGGTCAGCTTTTGGTTGTGATGTTCACCTGGAAAATTGTGCAATTGTGGATGGAAACCAACCTTCCCTCTCGAAATTACGCAATCCAACTCGGCTGCATGATGCTCTCTAGAAATGCACAGAACAACCATGAAACCTTCCCTCTGGAAACTTCCCAATGTAGCTCAACACTATTCTTCCTCTCAAAAATTGCACAATTCTGACTGAAAACCAAGGCTTTGTTCTAGAAATTACATAATGCGTGAGGGACAACCAGACTTGCTCAGCCCAGAAACTATGCAAATGTCATTGTTAGGCTTCCATACTTTTGCAGGTGCTCCCAGGTTGAGCACTTCCTTCTAGGACTAACAAATCCTGATTTGCATTCATGGGATAATTTGTCGACAAAGAAAAAAGTAAAAAAAGAAGCAAAAAGCATCCCTAGATTTTAGGGATTCATTTTTAGCAAATCGAGTTTACATGAAAAATCCATTTTAGAAACCTCCTGTTAGCTTCCTATACCAATAGGTTTCATGTTTCATGATTGACTGCGAAAGTGCAAAATATGTTCCTCCTTTTCACACTGCAAAGGTTCCATATTTTGAAGAACCTCACTATGTATAGGTGGTTGACTCTTGTCACAATTGATGATTAGCTAGACAGCCTAATCTTGGCTAGATCATGTTTGAATTTACTTGTTTTAGAATAGAGAATAAAGGTCTGCACAAAAAGTTTAAGCTTGGCAGACAAGTAGTTAGGCAGAGAAGCAAAGGGTCTCAGCAGCTTAATCTAAGCCCTAGAAGAAATAAGGGTAGACTAAGATAGGAGGGCAGCTAAAAGAAAAGAGAAGAATCAGGGTTTGCTAGTTCAAATGCACCCAATGCAAAATGAAGAGAAAATGCTAGGTATACTAGGTTGGGTAGGTAGTCTTGATGGTATAGAAGCATGATTTCTAGGCAATTTGGTCCTTGGGAACAAGTTGTCATCTCATAAATTCATAAGGTACCATCGCAAGGTGGCTACAAAACAAATGGAGCATGACTAATTTCCCTCCCCATTTTCCCAAGAAACACTTACTAACATTCCCCCCAAAGGACAATGAGATCTGCTCATTACCTTTAGTCCACTTCATCCAATGGCAAAAACTAAGTGAAAATATGTTTTACCTAGGAAAAACAAGCCACATTTCTTGTGTAAAAGACTTTATTCCATCTTACCAAAGTTTCCTAAACTTCACCACTTTTCATCCTTTCATTCCCCCTAGCCTAAGTTTTCACTCTATAAAACTTAGCCCAAACCATACAAACCCATCCCCCACAATCATATTAACCTACTAACCTTATTATATAGCTCCTATGTACATTCCCCCCCCCTACTATGTATAAAAACACAAAAATCCCCAAAAAATAAATACTCCGACCATTGGCTAACTATAGCCATATTTTAAATTTTTCTTTAGGGACTTGTTGGTCCACCAGGGGCCAATAACAACCCTCCACGTGCCCATCAGGACTTATTTGGCCTCTAGCTAAATAAATAGCTAAAAACCTGCATTATTTCCCAAAAAACCCACTTTTCCAAACTCTGAAAATGCACCAAAAAACATTACAAATCGTAAAAATTAAAGCGGGTCCGCCGCTGCTAACTGACCGCCACCTTCATCGCCTGCCAACCGTTTGATTGCCGCTCCCAGATCCAACGGTAGCCGGCGGTTTTGGAAGCCCCAACTTGCCGAACAATAGCGTCCGGGGGATGGGCGGTATTTCTGTCGTACTGAGGATGTGTGTCAAGCGCCCGGTGTGTTCGGAGCCCCCTCCCTGCTGACGTCATGCCCACGTCACCCGCCATGTCAACATCCGTACTCCGCTAAATGACAAAATGAAGTCATCCCAAAAAAGCGCCCCTAACCCGCCAAAGTCAAATTTTTCGAGTAAAAAGGGTAAAAGTGTTTGCTTTTATCCATTCTTTGTTTGTTTCCTATACGCACCTGTGCATGCAATATTATGTGCAAAACACTATTTTTGACCGTTCAAGTCCGCCAACCAACAAGTATATTGCACAGCTCGGCTCCTCGACCCACTTGGTCGCCTGCAAGTCGCCCATTTCATTAGTTCCAGCAATTTGCTCCCCACCCTGTTTTCATTAGTTTTTCTGTAAAATTGGCCACAACACCCATAATTTAAAGGAAAAAACACACTGTTGCTGCCCAAAAATCCCCCATAAGCCTCTGAGCTGCCAAATTCACCATAAAACCATGCAGTGAGCTAAAATTGAGCTCGTTCGGCCCTGTAAACTCTCCAAAAAACCCCCAAAGCTATCTTTTTCCCACAATTGAAGTCCACTGTGTCAAATAAGCCCATAGCCATTGTTTCACCAGCTGACATCAATCCACAGAGCTAAATTGAGGCCACCAAACCAGTTCCAACGGTGAAAATCCCGGAGAAATCCACGGAGCCCGCGTTCTGGCCATTCTTCCTGCAGAGAGTCAAAAATTCCAATTTTAAAAGAAACAGAGCTTAGCCATGGAAGGTCCAATGGCCTTAAACATCACTCCCCTCAATGCACCCCATAAAGAGTTAGAACATTTTCCCTTGGCTGATAGAGATTATCTAATTCAAGACCTAGTAGGTGACCAAAACCATTTGCAAATAGTCTGTGAGCTCAGAAATAGTTACTTAAATCAAAATGATATCTATGGAATTTGGGAATCAAATCTACCCAGATACTACCTCCCCTCTGTGAATATATTCCCTGAGATCATTCACCTTTGTTGTGAGAACTATGAGCCAACAAACAGGGCACTTAAGAGTCCATCTGGGACTACCCTTTTTCATATTACTCCTGACTATATAAATCATATGCTGAACTTCAAACCAGCCCACCTCCAGTTTCCTCTTACCATGAAGTACCTACTGGATGAGGGTCCCAAACTCTCCAGCTCAGAGATAACCAGAATTGCCAAAGTGTTCATGAGAGCAGATCGCTAGCCCAAGGAGCCACCTCCTTTCCACTATGCATCTTTCACTGAAATGGGTAGATTAGTTGTTGATATGATATATTTTATGTTGGGGTTCAAGACAAGTGAGAATATTGATGAAACCATACTGGTTATGATGTTTATCTTTACCCCAGGCAGCCTCCTGCTGTCAAATACAAATATGCCAAATTTATTGCCAACAAGATACATGACCAATTGTTGAGGCTAGACAGGGAGGGAATCTTCAAATATTCATCCTATATCTATCATTTGTTCTTATATTACCAGCCAGATATCTTCCAATTCCCCATTAGAAAATTGGACCATAAAGGGGAAAGGAGGTCTGTGATTTTTTGGACCCCAATCTTTCATGAAGTCCACAGCTCTCCATACTCTTTTTGTGAGTTTATTGATTTGCTTGTATACCCAGTCTCTTCCCTCCTGATGAGAACTCCTCCTCCTAGACTGAGATGTGATATGCAAAAGATATTACAGCTCTCCAATAACTATAAAATAGGTGACTGGTACTTTTAGCATAATCACACTATTCTGAGGATATATGGTTGTGAGCTATGCCCCTACAGGTTGCCCAGATATGTGCCAATGAGACTGTTTGCCTTGGAATATTTTAGGCAATTCATCAATTCAGATCTGAGTCACTTCCATAGCACAAAGAAAAAGGCCCGATTGAAACTCAGAGACCAGTTAGGCCCCTATGTTATGAACAAGAAAGAGGGATGGAAGGATGCTAATGAAATATTGGGTCAAACAATCAGACTCAAGAGAAGTTTTTGGTGGGTACCCTATGACCCAAATGGCTTTATCAATGCAAGAAGGGTAAAATATAGGCTGGCACCCTATGAACATTGCAGTATCCCTGACATAGAAAAGTTTGCCAATCAAGATGAGTGGGTGGAGGGCACACTAGTTGAAGAGTTTACTAAGGAAGAGAAAATGGAACAAACTATGAAAAATCTAGAAAAAACTCTTGACTTAGATTCTTTTGGGTAGGTGTCATTCAAAATAGCACAGCAAACCGGAGAAAGCTCATCAACTACTACAACTTCACAACAAGTTGCCCACGAAAGGACTACACCAACAACGGGGACAAAAAAGGGCAAGGAGTTAGTAGTTGTAGAGAAAGAAACAATGGAAGAACTACCAACTAGCTCAAAAGAACACAGTCAAGGGCAGGCCCCTTGACTACAGGCACAAGCACCAGAAGTACCAGCACTGCAGACTCCTCTTCCTGAGGAGAGAAGTAAGAAAAGCGACCGAGAAGAGACCACACCTGCAAGTGGGTCAACATAACAGAAAGAGGCCAAACGGAAAAGGATAGATCCTCTACTTGAAGAGGACATTGTGGAAGAAATCACTGAAAGCACAAGAGGAGAGAGGGCCATCAGCCAACAGACTTCCGCTAGCTCTCACAGACAAGAAGGGGAGAGGCAGCATGGAATGGAAGTTTCCTCCTCAAGGTCGCAAGCCAAGAAACGATCAGATATCAAACAATCATTTATGGAGATTAAGGCTCAAAATGACTCATTAAGAATTCAGTTGTATGATCAATTTCTCAAGATGACACCCTCCAAACAGCAAAGACTAATGGAAGCTTATGACATCAAGGAGGAGAAAATGATCTTAAGTCATTTCAAGCCCAAGGTTCAGCAACCACAGTCTGCAGCTGACTACATAGGACCAATCTAAAGGTCCTTGCCAAAGATATACACCAAATGACCAAATAGAATTGCACACAACAGGTGAAATGGTCTAGGCTACATTGGCAGACAACGCAATGCTGGCCCACCAATTAAAAGAGTCATTGAGTAATAAATCTGCTCAATTGGATTTGGAGAAGATCTCTTCTCTAGCCAAAGACAACCGAATAAAGACTCTAGAAGAAATAATTATTGAGTTGGGACATGATCCCAAGGATGCCAAGGGCATCAAAGCATTGATAAAGAATAAGGAGGAAGATATTACTGCCCTTAGAAAGCAATTGAAGATGCATGTCACCATGCATCCACAAACAACAAAACTAGCACAAGAAAAGGCAGAAGAGGATGTAATGGATTTGTTGATGAGAATGAATCAAAGGCTAATGTAGATAGAGCAAGAGTTAGAGAAAGCATTGCAAGCTAAGCAGGGAGAGTCGACCTCCCAGCCACCTGAAATAGCTCCAACAATTGTCTTTGCTCCCCCCACAGACACAGCAGCAATCCCTCCCACTGAGCCAACATCAACAACAACTACAACAACTACAGATGCTACAGTAGCAGCAACAACAAAGCCAGAGACCAGCATGAGGATGGAAGAAATGATGAAGGCAGTGAAAGAGCTAGAAGCTCAAATGTCAGAGCTCAAAGAGGAAAAAGAAATATTAGCCAATCTAGAGGTGAGCTATGACAAGTCAAAAATAATAGTGGCAGAGAAGACCAGATAGGTGAAGGCCCTGGAGAACAAAGTGAAATCATTGGAAAAGGATCTCACCTTGCATAAACCTCTGGCAGACATTAAAATGATTTTGTAGACCAGGATTGGCCAGTCCATTACTGACCAATGGCTATGAATTCAAACAATCTATGAACAAATTGAATTGATAGGAAGGGCACAAGAGAAAATTCAAAGGGCCAAGGCATCATTGGGAAATATGCCTAAGCAGGCCAATAGGTGATCCATTTTTTGAATACCCATACTAAAGAATGGCTAGCAGCTTTGGAGATCTCGGACAGGAGAGGCACCATTTTGACAGTGAAGAAGGTGCTGACAATGAGAAATTTTGTACAGACTTTGGAAAGGAAGTGCCAAGAGATGCAGATGGACATTAATGCCTTCACAGATAAATTCACAATCTTGCAGTAGAAGGGTCTATCCAGTTTACTAACAAGCAATCAAAAACTGTTATAACATCAACAGTATGCTCACACGGTAAACATGTATGTAACAAATCAGATCACTGCATCATCCAGCACTTCAGAAGACACAGGACCTCCTTCCGGACAGAGTTTATATGACAAATTGGAAAATTTGTTTTATATAGAACATGAAATAAATCATCTTTTTGAAGTCAACCCTAACTTTTACAGGTATATTGAGGCTGATGAAACACTTGTAAAACTACAAAGACATCAGTTGCCTATAGAACAATGGTGGCAGAGTATGCTGGAAGTTTTGCCTAGGTAATTTGGATCTTTCTGCCTATGTACACTGGGTCAAATAGCAAGACACGTGGCAGATATGAAGGAAGGAGCTCAAGCGAGCATCACGACACATTAAAGATAAATCAAGAGTAGGTGAAAGGATCAAGACAGCAACGCAGTAATGCAAATTAAAGACACAACTACCAGCCAAATTCCTAGGTTGAAAAGTCTAAAATATCTTGTGAGTTAAAGCAGCCAGCACAGCCACAATAACTCCTACCTTTACTTCTACATTTATTTCTCTGACAGAGTAGGTGAAGGAAGTTATTACTTCATATCTTATCCACAAGATATTTTGTAACTCTCATTTTGTATAAATACCCCCCCAAGGAATGTATTCGGAGTTGGTGATTCTCCTCTTGGACTGCACTGTAACTCTAATATTTCTTAATACAAAGGCTGGTTAAATGCATTGCTGTTGGACCTTCTGAATTTGGATTTGATGATTCTAGGCTCTGCTACAGAATCCATGTGTCTTTCTTTGGCTCAATAAGTTATTCTAAACTGTGTTTTTGTGTTTTCTTTGTTTGAAAATTTCATATATGTTTCATAATCTTAACAATAGGGAAAAAGAATAGCCCGGAACTTGTTTAAATACACTCTATGTTCAATTCCTGCTGTTATTTACGTTTTCTTCAGAATTAGCATAAACATAAATTCTTAGATGCTTTTGTTTCCACTAATTGTTTCATTTTGAAAATTGCCAAGGAATTCTTCACTGCTCCTTGAAATATTCATGCACCTTCCCTCTGCCACCATGATAAAGGATTCTTGACTGCCCTTTACCCCCTGGCTTACATTCCATCAATTTCTAGATTTCAATATTGTTCCAAAACTGATTTCTTGCTCTGTAGTATTGCCCATCATCACAGAAACACACTCAGTAGTTCATCTTCATAGACTCCATTTCCCAATTGAATAAACTCTTTTAGACTTGCATCCTACCTCTGTTTGAAATCACCATCCAAACAAACTTAAAACAAAACTCTACACATCATAACTAGCATAAAACTTCAAAGAACAAAGTTAAATTATAAAAAGAGAGCCCTCTCTGGATGCAATTTGGCTAGAAATTGCACCTAAAAGATTAGTTAGTGGTTACCTCGGCCGTATTCCCTTTTCTCACAAGTTTTGGGGAACAACCTGAGTGATAACAGCCACTAAGGTCACCAACAAAAACAAATATACTTGGTGGAACAGTCTACAATCCGATACGCACACAAGGGCAGAGTAACAAGCTCAATCCCCTTGAAGGCTCCTTGACATAATCCAAGGTTTACCAAAAAGTGACCCCAAGCTCCTCAACAATGGTCAATCCAAGGTTTACTATTTTTAATACGTGAATATCTTCTATCATTCCCAATGAGGAAGGATTGATTCCCACACTGGTTCGGATATGATCTCGTGCTTCTCCTTTAAGAGGAGCTTTCCCAGAGCATAGATGTAACAATTGGAATTTCTCCCTACCGCAAGATCACTACTTGTTTGTTTAAACTATCTTGGAGAGTTAATTACTCCCTACTCCAAGATACTAGCCTAAGCTATGTTGGTGAAAAGAGCCCTAGAAAATAAAAAGATTGCTAGATGGATTTTAATTAAGCGTTAATTTTATTGTTTGTTTCTTAAGTCAATGGGTGCAGAGATGAAACTTTATGGTGTGAAGACTCGACTCCAAAACAGTAAAAAATGCACCTAAGATGATAACAATTCATTTTCCTTTTCAATTAATTTCTAGCTAAGGAAGAGTCGAAAATGCAATTCTTTGAAAATCAAATCTTTCTCTTAACATACAACTGAAAGGAAAAAATTTTGTCGTTTTCAAAGAACTTTAAAAAATGAGACTACTAATCACACTCACGGAAAATCCCTATGATTTTCAGCAATCAAAAACTATAAGAACAAACAATTCTTTTAAGAGAGCTTTTAAGATTTCTAGAAAAACTCTAAAAAACTATTGAAAACAAATTTTTCAACAAGCTTCTATAATTTCTATGAAAAACTCAAAACTATAATCTAATCTTGAGAACTAAATGAAGAATGGATTGAAAAGGAACTTGAAATGTTCTTGAGGATGCTTAACTTAGTCTTTCAGCTAACT
>APFE030416483.1:9399-34697 GCA_000404065.3 Pinus taeda
TTAGAAAGGAATCTTGTGGCTAAATATGCAATATGCTTATCCTTTGCTGAAGAACTGCCAATATTTAGAGTGGTAGCACAATTCTATCCTTTTTCCTCGGCCTGTTATCAAGAAAATTATGTTTCAAGCTAAAATCAAGCTACAAAATAAATGCTAAATGTCCTAGTGAAGTACTTGTATCTTCCTCACTAATCTTTTCCAAATTGGAACCATCATCTCCAACTTGGGGTTGTTCTCTGGATGGTATTGCTTCCACCATATATGTTCCTTTTGATTTTTTGGACAAGACAGGACATGAAAATGGAAAATCTTTAGCATGGGAGAATTATTTCATTCATTTAGTGAAAGAAGAACTTATTCCAATGGAAAATTTGCACAATCCCAGAAAGTTTTGTGCAGGAAGAACTTAAGAGGGAGAGCACTACTGATGTTGTAAACATATTGATCACTGATCAGCTACATTGTCATGTTTGCCTACATATCAGTGACACTGGGTGATATTTCACCACACTTTTCACCTCTTTATGTTTCATCGAAGGTGTTACTTGGTTTGCCAGGGGTTCTTGTTGTTGTCCTTTCGGTGCCTGGATCTATTGGGCTATTCAGTGCACTTGGAGTGAAGTCCACTTTAATTATTGTTGAAGTTATTCCATTTCTAGTGCTCGCGGTGGGAGTTGACAATATGTGCATCTTAGTGCATGCACTTAAACGCCAGCCAGTCGAATTGGCCTTGGAAGAACGAGTGGGAAACACACTTGCTGAAGTAGTAGCTGTTCCTTTGAGCACATTGCTTCTCGAAGGAAGCATTTCTTCTTAGAATGTGTCTATAAATATTTTCCAATGGATTCAATAGGGTTTGAACTTGACCCTAACATGTACAAAATTTGTGTTAAGGGTTCAATCAATCGATTGAAGTAACCCATACGACTTGCTATACAACCAACTTTTCATTGGTAATCGATTTTTATCAGGACTGCTTACAAACATACGATATACCAGACATTTTATTCAGTTTTGTATAGTTCTTTTGTATTTTAACACAGTTATGGATATTTATGAATTCCCTTGACAAATCAGATTGTCTGATTATCAGGTGCATTTGATTGCAATCAATTCAGCTAAATCTTTTGTATATTCATGACAAATAGCATGAGTTTTTGCTTATTGATTGGCAAGGAAAACCGAATGTTTTTGACATTTTTTGTTTTTGTAAAAGTATCTGGAATTTGCCATGGCTTGTTACTTTAATTTTTAGTTTAAAGCTCCTTGTCCGCATTATGGCAAAAACCCAATTTTATTTTTGCTTGTGATGATTTTGCACAGGATAATAACTATTAAATTCAGTACAGAACAAGTTAAGCAAATAGAAAGATGGACGAGGCATTACATCTGAAAGATCTCGTGTCAAAGAGATTCCCAAGGGAAGCTAACAAAAAATCCCAAAAACCGTTGCTTATAGCAGAAAGTAAAACAGAGACTAATAATAGATCCAAAGCAGCAGAGCTATTGTGTCAATGAAAAACCAACTCCACAGCAAAAATCAGAATATGAAGGAACAAAGCCGGCAGGAAATATAAGGCAGAGAACAGCAGAAAGAGACATCTTCGTCAAATAAAAAAATGCGGAGAGCCTGAGAATATGAGACCCAGCTTGAAAATGGAGCAGAAGAAAAATTATAAGGCGATCTAACCCGAGTGAAGAAGGGAATCTGAGATGAATTCCTGGAAGTGGATCGAGTCCGGGGAAGTAGAACATCCATGTTTAGACAAAACATCAACTTCCTTGTTTTGTTCATGATAGATGTGGGCGTAGGAGATCTGCTGAAATGATTGTGTCAAAGCTCAGATTCTTTGTTGCCAAGTGAGAAGAGTCGGAGTCTAAGATTACATCGGTGGTTGGCCTAATCAATAATAATTTTAGAGTCCCAAAAATAGCAATGTTTGTCAATCCAATCCACTAAGCACAAAAGAGAGCCTCATAAATAGCATTGTTTGTCAATTCAATCCACTAAGCACAAAAGAGAGCCTTATAATGCCAGAAGCTTGGCCCTGGTATTCAAACCCTTTCCATCGAACCAGAAGAATATGAAGTGATAAACAGAGTCCAGGTATATGATCATACCACAGCCATATAACCCAAAGGAATTGGCTCCATCAAAGAAGCCAACTTGAAAGGAGGTCCAAAGATCAAGAAAACAGAGGGAGAGGAGCGTGGAGAAGAGCAGGGCTCAGATGGTAATTCTTAAAAGTAAACCACAATCGAAGAGCTTATTTTGAAGGCTGGTGGTTGAATAGAATCAAAGATAAGTGCATTACGGGCTCTCTAGATGCCCTACAAGAGAAAAAATGGAAAGGGCTTGAGGGTTTTATGCACAACAAACCAGTGATGAAGGCAATTAGGGATGTGAGCCTAGACTGGGACAACAGTGGAATGAATGAGACTAAGCACTTCTAGCCAAACCGGTCTAGTGAATGGGAAAAGGAAAAGGTGTGAGGCCTCCTCACCAAGATCCTTGCAAAGGGAGCAACGTCCAAGACGCAGGAAACCCCTCTTACAAAGTTTATCCCAAGTTAATATTCGATTATGAGCCACCAAGCATAGGAAGCATTTGATCGTTAGGGGCACCTGTCAGCGCCAAGACCTAGGAAGCCATAAAAAGGACGGGGCCAACTCTAATTGTTGATCAATGATTTGATAGGCTTCTTTAACAATGATTTGTCATTTGTGAAAGCCTCCCTTCCAATTTAGTTTTGCCCTCATGTGATAGAGATATTCCAAATAGTTTCAAATTGTTAATATATTTTGACCATTTAGGAGATATATGTGCCAGAATGTTCAACAATTGGGCATCCCGTGAATACGTTGTAGAGGAACATGCTTCTGGAAAGACTGCTATATCTTTGAGCATTTGAATATTCACACCATGGAGAAAAGAAATTGGTGGAAAAGAAAGTGGGGACCATCCATACCAGAAAAGATGTCAAAGTCGATTTGTGTAATAAATTTGTTGACAATGCTCCAAGACAAATTAGCTAGAAACAAGTGTTTTGAAAGGAGTAGACTTCTCCATGATTGGGATATCTTTGCCAACACAGGAGCCTCAACTGACCTAGGCAACATATCCAACCTAACAAGATGAATTTTCTTATGGTCTCCGCATGATCCAGCGCAAAGGAATTGGGAAAAAATGGTGGTGTTAATCTAATGGATAATTTGGGCAGGAGGCACCAAAAACCTGGCCTTTTGGTGCAGTACATGAAGAATATCCATGCACCTGTACTAAGCATACCAGCAGTGAAAGTTGCAGTCCTATTGGTGTTTAGTGGTTTTGCTTTTGCAAGCATTGCATTAACTACAAGGCTTCAACCAGGTTTAGAGCAACAAGTGGTACTTCCAAGAGACTCTTATCTCCAGGGTTATTTCAATAACATATCTGAGTACCTTCGAGTTGGACCTCCGCTTTACTTTGTTTTAAAAAACTACAATTAAAGTGAAAAAGGGAGGCTACACCCTATAATGTTTGAGTAAGCCATCTTTTGTATATTCATGACAAATGGCATGAGTTTTTGCTTATTGATTGGCAAGGAAAACCGAATGTTTTTGACATTTTTTATTTTTGTAAAAGTATTTGGAATTTTCCATGGCTTGTTAGTTTAATTTTTAGTTTAAAGCTCCTTGTACGCATTATGGCAAAAACCCAATTTTATTTTTGCTTGTGATGATTTTGCACAGGATAATAACTATTAAATTCAGTTCAGAACAAGTTAAGAAAATAGAAAGATGGACGAGGCATTACATCAGAAAGATCTCGTGTCAAAGAGATTCCCAAGGGAAGCTAACAAAAAATCCCAAAAACCGTTGCTTATAGAAGAAAGTAAAACGGAGACTAATAATAGATCCAAAGCAGCAGAGCTATTGTGTCAATGAAAAACCGTACCTTTATTTTGTGTTATCTTTCATATCACACTGAGGGTATTCAAGCAGAAAGCAATGCTTTGGAGCAAGTTATATGATAGGTTCTCCTTCAGATATTTCTTTCAGTGCACTTTGATTTGAATCTGCAGCTACTTCAGGGCAACCTTTGGCAACAAGAAGAGAAAGATGAACAGCTAAATAGATGAGGGCAACAGAGAGAGAGGCTAGGGAATTGTAGTTCTATGATTTGGTTAAACGAGGAGAATTCTAGTTTCCCATTTGCTACCATATATATGGAAGCAACGTTGTTACTATTTTTTTCTGTGAGGTTTTGCTTCAATGCTCACTTTGCAGACAATGAATCTCAACATGACAACATGAAAAGCCAATTGTAAATTAGAAAATAAAATTTCCAATTGTAAATTAGAAAGTAAAATTTCCAATAAAGTAAAATTCTACGAGCTAGGTGCCTCACAACCTGCCCTTTCTAAATATAACTAATTTCTATGTTTTTAATGTTGATCAACAGATTATTGACTTTCTTGTGAGTGTGGACATTTTCAATGAGATGATGCCACATTGCTCTTTGTGATTGGTTAAAAAAATTTAAAAGGGTCAACGAGCGTCGACAGGGTTTAAACCCTCAACCTCCCGCACTACAGTCCACGGACTTACCACCACGCCACAAATTTGTTTCTTAACACTCAATGGTCATGGGTTTTATTTAAATTCAATTGGTTTCTGCATTTAGGGGAGGGGTCGTGGCACAAGTCCCTAGTCCCGGTCACATTCAACACCACAGAATCGTGGTGGAGCTGCGAAGGCAGTAGATGAGCTAATTGTGTCTTTTCCCATAAATTCGTTGGCTCGATATAACCCATTTTAAAGTCAAATCAAAATAAACTTTAAATATTACATTTTCCACAGTTTATGGATTATTATGGTAAAAATAAATTAACCTTTTACATTTCACTAGGGGTGTTACATTCCCCCATCTTAAGTGAAACACTATCCTCATTGTTTCCTAGCCTTCAATACATGTTGGAATATGCTTACGCATAAAATATTTATTCCCATCTTCACTGTTAGCCTTTGCCGGCTGAAGTACCTTCACCGCACTTAACACCGTAACCATTTGTTTAGGATGGATTCTTTCCTATACATACTAATTTTACACAACTAACGTTTAGGATGGCTTCTTTCCTTGCCATTAGTATAATGATGTCTACTTGTCCAAGTAGCTTAATTATGTTCATCTCTTTTCCAGTAAGTAAATTATTTAGAATCTAATATAACACTAAGTCCAATAAGGTTCCATCCTTTAATTTTATTCTTCTTTAGGCTTAAAAGAACATAATAATGCTAATAGAATCATATGGTGACTTAAGATAACTACGTGAAATAATATATTATTCTTAAAATCACCAAGTCTTACAACAATACTTTTCAATACATTACCTTGGTGTAGTTATCTTGACATAGTATTTGTAATCAATAGTTCTAGTCAATCATTTAACTCAACTCCATTTGTATCCACAGGGTTGTGATTGAGGTATTTATCTAGAAATAACATTTACTAGTGACATGTTTCTCTTTCCATGTCAACAGGTATGAATACTACTTTTGCTAATGTGCGATTAACATTCTCCTTTCTCAATTTTAAATTTGGTTAAACTAGGTGCCATATCTTACTCAACTATTTATTCATTTCTAATCATCATTTTACTTGAACCCACCATCCATAGGCATGTTAAGACAATGAAATGTTATATACCCGTTCGTTGTCAAATGTTCCTCATACCCTTATACATGTACATATATGTACATTTCCCTTTTCATCTTATGTTCATAGCCATAATTTTAAGAAAATGCATCAAACCAACAAGGACATAGTTTAAAGTTCACATCACAATTACAATTGTATCATTTGATCTTGTTATATAATGTCCTACAGTTTTTTTATATCACCCCTAAAATTTAACGTGCTTTTACTCTTGTTTACTTTATTATATCAACTTATCTCAAGGTGTTATTCATTCACAACTTTAATCCACATTAGGACAACAAGCTTCTCAAAGTATTTATTATATACATTCATTATCATGTGTTGCGTATTTCCCGTGGTTTTCTTTTTAATTATTATTTCATGTACATTTCCTGTAGTTTTACTATATTTCCCATGAAATATAGCCTGCATCTTTTCTGTTGATTTTGTTCTGTCGATTTCATATCAAATCTTTGTTACCTAGAGTTACAACTAACACCCTTTAGCTAACCAAAATTCTCTTGTCGCTTGATTTTAACCAACCTAACATTTTCTATTTGCAATATGATTATAAACCATGAGACAATCTAACAAGTTATGCAATGTGATGCCCACTTCCAACCATAGGCTAAGGATGGAAATTGACATGTATGAACTCATGTGGGGTTGTTGGTAACGTATGACACGCCATGAGGGGGGCATGCCATATCTAGTTGAATTTCCGTGTTCATAAAGGTTGATGATTCCAATGATAACCTAGAACCATAACATTATTAAGAATGACCCGAAGACATAAAGGATGAATGGTCTCATGAGGTAAGAAAATTCCTTGATGAGGATGATCAAGACCCAATGTAGGTATAAGACACTAAGTGGGGGAGTTTAGAGTGCATAGTCTAGTGGCAAGTTCCATGCTAGAAATCCTATATTTGACTCAGTCCAAGGGTGGTACTTTATTGGATGGCCTAGGAAATGACCCTTGGTTTAGTGAAAGGTTTTTTTTTACCAAGCTATACCATTTTTGAATTCGAGGGAATAAAGGAATTATAGGTGTATTCTCCTTTGGATTATCATGTGAATTCATGTACTCCAAGACGGGCTTGTTTGAAGGAAAATCAATATCAAGGGGGTCATATGAAATTGATGGAGTGACAACCCATGTGCGAAGAGTATCCTAATCATATTCCATATTAGGATGGATTTTCTAACCAAGGTCAGTAGATGTTAGAAAGATTTCTTGAGAGGTAATCACTTCCACAAAAGTTGGCATTATGCCCCCATGATATCATATTTATTAGGCACCACCCAAGGAGTAGTAGGTTCAGGGGATCCATTGGTGATATAAGAGATCATGTTTATATAGTTGGAAGAGTGTGATGAATGAGGAGGAGATAGGGGAAGGGTGCCCATCAATGAAGAGTATTTGAACATCCGTTCTCCAATGATTTCAAAATTGAAAGAGGAATCCCCTACAAATGGAAGTCACTAGCTATCATGGAAATTCAAGTGAGGATTGCAAAAGGTCAATTAGTTGAAAGTTACAATCTTACCCTAATTATGGAACATCATGAAAAAAAATACTAATGAGACAATAACCATCATGGCATAGAACTAGGTTTTCCCAAGAAAGAGATTGTAATCTAATGGGGCATCAATTCCTTTGGCTTAAATTGATATAATTTTTCCCATGATCTCAATATAAAAAGAAATAAAAACCCTAGTGAGGTTCGAGGATGTTCCCATTGAAGGCCTTTAACAAAAATTTCATTAATTACAAGGTTGGAGATCAAATATATTTCCAACACTTTGATAAAATAATACAAGTAGATGATTTTTTGTTCAATATTGGCCTATGAACATGTCATCCAAAAATTTGAACCATTATATGGAAGGCCAAATGATGCGGAAGATCAGGTTTCCATGATGTGGGAGTGATGAGATTCAAATTTTAGGCATCTAGTCGAACAATGGTATTTAAGAGCATATTTCATTGCATATGGAAACTTTGGAAAACTTTAAGTTAACATGGTAGCGAGTGCTTAGGCCAATTCCTCAATAATGGTTTATTTTTTGAGTAATCCTCGCATTGGGGTTATGTGTTGTCTTTAGAATTGTGCCTTTGTCAGGGCATAATATAGTACCAAATGATGATTTTTCAATGTGAAGGGGATCATTGGTCTGAATAAGGACCATGGGTTTTGAAGTGGAAGGACTTGTCTCAGGATTTTCATAATTTTTCACTCTAGTAGTGATGTGGATATGTTAATTAACTAGAAATATGTCATGCATGGATGATGAGTGCCCACCCCACCTTTGTTGAGGAGGTGGAGGATTGACAATCATATTATTTTATTGAACTGAAAATAGATTTGTCAAGACAATGGGTTGAAGAGAAAAAAATTGTTGTGATAAGTATAGATGGATCACATCTATCTAGGAAAACTCATGAGGATATGGTCCTCTCCACAAATATTACAAGGAAATAAATTCTTTTTCTTTTTCTCTTTGGTGCCACCCTAAACATTTTACTCAGTTTGAGGTTCCACCTATTTATTGATATGAGGTTTATTGGAATTGTTTTTATTCTTCTTACCTCTAGGTTGCTGAGAATTATTCAAGGGCATGAAATGCATTAAATTCAACTTGGAGGTATGAACAAGAGAACTAGAAGTTTTAGTGGTTGGATTAGTAGTCAGGGCACTAGAAGTGATGTTTAGTTGGCCCGCCTAATTGGTTAGCTAGCTTATGTTTCCTAAGGAAATGGACCCCATCACACCATCCAACATTGGATATTGGCTTGGGTTTTGAAACGTCATTGAATGAATGAGGAGAATTAAGGATGATTTCATATAGTGTGCATTCATGACTAGATATCAATTTGAGTTGGTGGGTGTGAATGATTGTTTGTTCCTCGATTTGGGATCATAACTTTTCTATGCATTCAAAAATCCAAGGTAATAGTGACTTGGTAAACCATTCATGCAATAATTCATTAGGGAAATTGGTTCTCAACAAAAAGATTCTTCATCTCCACTTGTGGATGTGATTAGAGATGTTGGTTGAGGTGTCTTAGTGGAAGTTAGTGAGTATGTCCATTCCCATTTTGTACCTAATAGGAAGTTGATGGTGATTGAATGCATCCTATGCTAAATACATAAATTTATCAGAGGTTGTACTTTTAAGACCATTGTACCATTTGGAAGAACCATCGATGAGACTAATTTATAAAATTCACAACCAAATTATATCATCCATGAAGGATTTTGAAGAGCACCATAAATGATAAATGATTATATGTGTTGCAAGGTATTCCCTAGGCTTACCATAAAATTTTGGGATGTTAGTAGGTAGTTTAGGTGGGACCACAAGCCATGTAGGATTATGCTTGACAAGATCATTCGTTAACTTTGATAGATCAAGAAATTTAAGGGTTTCCAAGAAAGGAGAATGGAACAATTTCTATGGAGGAGGTGATGATACTTACATCCCATATCTTATAATCAACCCATGGCATGGTTTCTAAAAGTAGAATGGGTACTTGAGGAGGCATGGTTACTAGAGGGGTAAGATTCAACACCCATGGTGATATCATAAGGGTTATTTAACCTAGCAGGTGGACCCTCAGTGGAAAAGGGGCTCTTGAAATGTTGTGGGCCTCCAAGACCAAAAGGTGCACCAAGATTAAAGCCTTTTGGACCAAAATATTGACCAAATTAGTTAGTACCCCAAGGATACAACACATTTCTAGGAATATTGTCTCTATCACCTTGGATATTCCAAGGAAATTAAGTATTCCCTTGAAAAGATGACCCCATTAAAGATTTACTTCCCAAAGGATTTATAAACCCATCATTAATGTCTATATCTCAAATTGTGCTAGGAAACAACATGAACCTAGTAGTATTATTCCAACCAAAATGGAACTGAATATTAGGTGTGAACAAACTACTTGTAGATATACCAGGACCAAGGGGTGGACTTGTAGATCTAGATGTGAATGTAGGGTTTGAACCTCCTACAAATAACTTGCATATGCTACTCATAATGGAACTATATCCTTTCCTAAATTTGAACAAAGGGACCATATTTGAAGATGTGGTGTCACCTATATTGGATGTACCAAGTGGATGAAAAATAGATCGTGGGTTATTATTCCAAATGGAAAGATAGTTTCAACATGCGTTGTAAACACATGACTTGTGGTAGTGGGACACTGTATGGAGGGTTCCTCATGGGTAGCTCTAGTGACACTAGGTGTAGACACACTAGGTTATGCAATCTTATGAGCACTAACCACAATTAACTCTAGGTAAATACCATTTGAGTGGAAATATCTAGTCAAGTCTACACCCCCACCTAGGAAAATGGGTGAAGGAATGTGGACCATTGAGGAATGAGAATGAGGTGCTTTAATTTCATCAACTACTTTGTAGACTACATATTCGTCCCCCTAAAAACCAACCAATGTGGCCCCTGAGGTAGGTAAGTCTATGGTAGTAGTCTAGTTGATCCTATGTATTGGAGAAATGCCCTTCTTTTAAGATGATGAGAATGATGTGGAATAAACCTATCCAATATGTTTGTAAAGGATGTGCATGAATAAAAATGAATTTAACCTAAGTACAGCTAGACTCAAGCAAACAACAAAGACCTAACAAATTTGAGCAAGCAAGAAGGCCAATTGATCAAAGGAGTCTTCCATTAGTTAGATCTTGGTTGTTTAGGGCCCAGTTCAACCACAAAGATATAGATAGTATGGTTACCCTTCCCTCCTTCCTAATGGTTCTAGACCTAGCTCAAGTACCTTTAATTATGCATGGGCACCCTTTCTGGGGGATCCAAGTAAGTACTGACCAACCTTTGTCCGAGGTACAATAAGTATGTCCCACTCACCATTTCCTATGTAAGTCCTAATATTATGGCCACTAGGGTTACCACCTACAACCAAATAAACTAGGGTAATAATCATTGGTTGGGTCCACAAACAAGGGTAGGGTATGAATCCATATCCTCCCAAAGACCCTTGCATGTATGTAGACCAAACCACCAAGACTATATGCAGTGGGATGATCACCCCACTACTTCCTGTGTGACCAAGTGCTTTACCATTGTGTTATAAGGGGTCCCATGGCAACGAATAATTGTAAATGGATTTGCACACCATAACTCAATATTCTAGTGTTATTTTAATGGCCTTGGAGAGTGTCCTCACCAAACTATTCCAAGGCCCTAAGATTCTAAGATAATAATGGTGTGCTACTGGGGAAATGAAAAATGTTCGATAAATTTTATTAATCATTTATTTTAGTGGTTTCCTTTTAACTTAGGGTTATTCAAAGTTAAACTTGGTGGAGTTTTTGACTTTCTTCAAAGAAAGAGATGAATAATTATGAACATGAAATCCTTACTATTGATGAAAAATATCTAGATAAGAGTAATAAATTTCCAATTCAGTATGAATATAGTCCTCACAACTCTATCCTTTATCACTTCGAAATATATTAACAAATAAAAATAAAAATAATTATGAAATCAAAGGAAAAAAACCAAAGTAAGCAAAAGGAAAATACACCCAAAACCTAAGACCATACTTACACTCACAATAGTAGGCAAAATAAGAAAAAGGGCCACAAGAAAATGATGATAGAGATATACCCAACCCTAATGTCATTAATGGGAATCAAATCCAGTAGGATTTATGGCCCTTAGAAAAGACTACAAATCCACCTATGCGAAGTGAATTTGAAGATTTTATGGTTGAGAAAAAGCCTAAAAGAATCAAATTTGATATTAGTCTAACCTTGAGCTCAGAATGATGCAAGAAAACAAAATAAATCTAAAGGAAAACCCCCTCAAAACCCTTATTGATCTCATTTAATGCTCTTTCATAGTGTAAATAGAGAGTACAATTCTATTTCATAGACTAAATGGAGTGTTAGACAAGAGACCAAAACTCTATGAAGACTAAGTAAGAGAGATCAAAGGGTTTAATGCTCTATTCTAATGTTTTTAGGCACATATTTTTCAAATTATATTCTTCTAGAACCCCTACTTGTGACTTATAAGAAATAAAAGTGTAATAAATTAATTGAATGAGAAAAAAAGGACCACAAAGCAACCCAATAGGACACTCGATGGAGTTGGAAGTTCTATTTATACAAAAAATTATTTGTAGCTATAGAAACAAATGGTTACGGTGTTAAGTGCGGTGAAGGTACTTCAGCCGGCAAAGACTACCAGTGAAGATGGGAATAAATATTTTATGCGTAAGCATATTCCAACATGTATTGAAGGCTAGGAAACAACGACGATAGTGTTTCACTTAAGATGGGGAAATGTAATAGCCCTAGTGAAAAGTAAAGGGTTAATTTATTTTTACCATAATAATCCAGTAAGCTGTGGAAAATGTAATATTTAAAGTTTATTTTGATTGAATTTAAAATGGGTTATATCGAGCCAACGAATTTATGGGAAAAGACACAATTAGCTCATCTACTTCCTTCGCGGCTCCACCACGGTTCTGTGGCGTTGAATGTGATCGGGGCTAGGGACTTGTGCCACGACCCTCCCCTAAATGCAGAAACCAATTGAATTTAAATAAAACCCATGACCATAGAGTGTTAAGAAACAAATTCGTGGCATGGTGGTAAGTCCGTGGACTGTAGTGCGGGAGGTTTGAGGGTTCAAAACCCGTCGACTCTTCTAAATTATTTTAACCAATCACAAAGAGCTAACCAATCACAAAGAGCGATGTGGCATCATCTCATTGAAAATGTCCACGCTCACGAGAAAGTCAATAATTTGTTGATCAACATTAAAAACATAGAAATTAGTTATATTTAGAAAGGGCAGGTTGTGAGGCACCTAACTCGTAGAATTTTACTTTCTAATTTACAATTGGAAATTTTATTTTCTAATTTACAATTGGCTTTTCATGTTGTCATGTCGAGATTCATTGTCTGCAAAGTGAGCATTGAAGCAAAACCCCATAGAAAAAAATAGCAACTACGTTGCTTCCATGTATATGGTAGCAAATGGGAAACTAGAATTCTCCTCGTTTAACCAAATCATAGAACTACAATTCCCTAACACATCTCTCTCTGTTTCCCTCATCGATTTAGCTGTTCATCTTAATCTTCTTGTTGCCAAAGGTTGCCTTGAAGTAGCTGCAGGTTCAAATCAAAGTGCACTGAAAGAAATATCTGAAGGAGAACCTATCATATAACTTGCTCCAAAGCATTGCGTTCTGCTTGAATACCCTCAGTGTGATACGAAAGATAACAGAAAATAAAGGTACGGTTTTTCATTGACACAATAGCTCTGCTGCTTTGGATCTATTATTAGTCTCTGTTTTACTTTCTGCTATAAGCAATGGTTTTTGGGATTTTTTGTTAGCTTCCCTTGGGAATCTCTTTGACACGAGATCTTTCTGATGTAATGCCTCGTCCATCTTTCTATTTGCTTAACTTGTTCTGAACTGAATTTAATAGTTATTATCCTGTGAAAAATCATCACAAGCAAAAATAAAATTGGGTTTTTGCTATAATGCAGACAAGGAGCTTTAAACTAAAAATTAAACTAACAAGCCATGGCAAATTCCAGATACTTTTACAAAAATAAAAAATGTCAAAAACATTCGGTTTTCCTTGCCGATCAATAAGCAAAAACTCATGCCATTTGTCATGAATATACAAAAGATGGCTTACTCAAACATTATAGGGTGTAGCCTCCCTTTTTTTACTTTAATTGTAGTTTTTTAAAACAAAGTAAAGCGGAGGTCCAACTCGAAGGTACTCAGATATGTTATTGAAATAGGCCTGGAGATAAGAGTCTCTTGGAAGTACCACTTGTTGCTCTAAACCTGGTTGAAGCATTGTAGTTAATGCAATGCTTGCAAAAGCAAAACCACTGAACACCAATAGGACTGCAACTTTCACTGCTGGTATGCTTAGTACAGGTGGATGGATATTCTTCATGTACTGCACCAAAAGGCCAGGTTTATGGTGCCTCCTGCCCAAATTATCCATTAGATTAACACCACCATTTTTTCCCAATTCCTTTGTGCTGGATCATGCGGAGACCATAAGAAAATTCATCTTGTTAGGTTGGATATGTTGCCTAGGTCGGTTGAGGCTCCTATGCCGGAAAAGATATCCCAATCATGGAGAAGTCTACTCCTTTCAAAACACTGGTTTCTAGCTAATTTGTCTTGGAGCATTGTCAACAAATTTATCACACAAATCGACTTTGACATCTTTTCTGGTATGGATGGTCCCCACTTTCTTTTCCACCAATTTCTTTTCTCCATGGTGTGAATATTCAAATGCTCAAAGATATAGCAGTCTTTCCAGAAGCACGTTCCTCTACAACGTATTCATGGGATGACCAATTGTTGAACTTTCTGGCACATATATCTCCTAAATGGTCAAAATATATTAACAATTTGCAACTATTTGGAATATCTCTATCACATGAGGGCAAACTAAATTGGAAGGGAGGCTTTCACAAATGACAAATCATTGTTAAAGAAGCCTATCAAATCATTGATCAACAATTAGAGTTGGCCCCGTCCTTTTTATGGCTTCCTAGGTCTTGGGCTTCCTAGGTCTTGGCACTGACAGGTGCCCCTAAAGCTCAAATGCTTCCTATGCTTGGTGGCTCATAATCGAATATTAACTTGGGATAAACTTTGTAAGAGGGGTTTACTGCGTCTTGGACGTTGCTCCCTTTGCAAGGATCATGGTGAGGAGGCCTCACACCTTTTCCTTTGCCCATTCACTAGATCAGTTTGGCTAGAAGTGCTTAGTCTCATTCATTCCACTGTTGTCCCAGTCTGGGCTCACATCCCTAATTGCCTTCATCACTGGTTTGTTGTGCATAAAACCCTCAGGCCCTTTCCGTTTTTTCTCTTGTAGGGCATCTAGAGAGCCCGTAATGCACTTATCTTTGATTCTATTCAGCCACTAGCCTTCAAAATAAGCTCTTCGATTGTGGTTTACTTTTAAGAATTACCATCTGAGCCCTGCTCTTCTCCACGCTCCTCTCCCTCTGTTTTCTTGATCTTTGGACCTCCTTTCAAGTTGGCTTCTTTGATGGAGCCAATTCCTTCGGGTTATATGGCTGTGGTATGATCATATACCTGGACTCTGTTTATCACTTCAAATTCTTCTGGTTCGATGGAAAGGGTTTGAATACCAGGGCCGCACTTCTGGCATTATGAGGCTCTCTTTTGTGCTTAGTGGATTGAATTGACAAACATTGCTATTTATGAGGCTCTCTTTTGTGCTTAGTGGATTGGATTGAAAAACATTGCTATTTTTGGGACTCTAAAATTATTATTGATTAGGCCAACCACCGATGTAATCTTAGACTCCGACTCTTCTCACTTGGCAACAAAGAATCAGAGCTTTGACACAATCATTTCAGCAGATCTCCTACGCCCACATCTATCATGAACACAACAAGGAAGTTGATGTTTTGTCTAAACATGGATGTTCTACTTCCCCGGACTCGATCCACTTCCAGGAATTCATCTCAGATTCCCTTCTTCGCTCAGGTTAGATCACCTTATAATTTTTCTTCTGGTTCATTTTCAAGCTGGGTCTTATGTTCTCAGGCTCTCCGCGTTTTTTTATTTGACAGAGCTGTCTCTTTCTGCTGTTCTCTGCCTTATATTTCCTGCTGGCTTTGTTCCTTCATATTTCGATTTTTGCTGTGGAGTTGGTTTTTCATTGACACAATAGCTCTGCTGCTTTGGATCTATTATTAGTCTGTGTTTTACTTTCTACTATAAGCAACGGTTTTTGGGATTTTTTGTTAGCTTCCCTTGGGAATCTCTTTGACACGAGATCTTTCTGATGTAATGCCTCGTCCATCTTTCTATTTGCTTAACTTGTTCTGAACTGAATTTAATAGTTATTATCCTGTGCAAAATCATCACAAGCAAAAATAAAATTGGGTTTTTTCCATAATGCGGACAAAGAGCTTTAAACTAAAAATTAAACTAACAAGCCATGGCAAATTCCAGATACTTTTACAAAAATAAAAAATGTCAAAAACATTCGGTTTTCCTTGCCAATCAATAAGCAAAAACTCATGCCATTTGTCATGAATATACAAAAGATGGCTTACTCAAACATTATAGGGTGTAGCCTCCCTTTTTTTACTTTAATTGTAGTTTTTTAAAACGAAGGTACTCAGATATGTTATTGAAATAGCCCTGGAGATAAGTCTCTTGGAAGTACCACTTGTTGCTCTAAACCTGGTTGAAGCCTTGTAGTTAATGCAATGCTTGCAAAAGCAAAACCACTGAACACCAATAGGACTGCAACTTTCACTGTTGGTATGCTTAGTACAGGTGCATGGATATTCTTCATGTACTGCACCAAAAGGCCAGGTTTTTGGTGCCTCCTCCCAAATTATCCATTAGATTAACACCACCATTTTTTCCCAATTCCTTTGCGCTGGATCATGCGGAGACCATAAGAAAATTCATCTTGTTAGGTTGGATATGTTGCCTAGGTCGGTTGAGGCTCCTGTGCCGGCAAAGATATCCCAATCATGGAGAAGTCTACTCCTTTCAAAACACTGGTTTCTAGCTAATTTGTCTTGGAGCATTGTCAACAAATTTATTACACAAATTGAGTTTGACATCTTTTCTGGTATGGATGGTCCCCACTTTCTTTTCCACCAATTTCTTTTCTCCGTGGTGTGAATATTCAAATGCTCAAAGATATAGCAGTCTTTCCAGAAGCATGTTCCTCTACAACGTATTCACAGGATGCCCAATTGTTGAACATTCTGGTACATATATCTCCTAAATGGTCAAAATATATTAACAATTTGCAACTAATTGGAATATCTCTATCACATGAGGGCAAACTAAATTGGAAGGGAGGCTTTCACAAATGACAAATCATTGTTAAAGAAGCCTATCAAATCATTGATCAACAATTAGAGTTGGCCCCGTCCTTTTTATGGCTTCCTAGATCTTGGGCTTCCTAGGTCTTGGTGCTGACAGGCCCCTAAAGCTCAAATGCTTCCGATGCTTGGTGGCTCATAATCAAATATTAACTTGGGATAACCTTTGTAAGAGGGGTTTCCTGTGTCTTGGACGTTGCTCCCTTTGCAAGGATCATGGTGAGGAGGCCTCACACCTTTTCCTTTTCCCATTCACTAGATTGGTTTGGCTAGAAGTGCTTAGTCTCATTCATTCCATTGCTGTCCCAGTCTGGGCTCACATCCCTAATTGCCTTCATCACTGGTTTGTTGTGCATAAAACCCTCAGGCCGTTTCCCTTTTTTCTCTTGTAGGGCATCTAGAGAGCCCGTAATGCGCTTATCTTTGATTCTATTCAGCCACCAGCCTTCAAAATAAGCTCTTCGATTGTGGTTTACTTTTAAGAATTACCATCTGAGCCCTCCTCTTCTCCACGCTCCTCTCCCTCTGTTTTCTTGATCTTTGGACCTCCTTTCAAGTTGGATTGTTTGATGGAGCTAATTCCTTCGGGTTATATGGCTGTGGTATGATCGTATACATGGAATCTGTTTATCACTTCAGATTCTTCTGGTTCGGTGGAAAGGGTTTGAATACCAGGGCCAAGCTTCTGGCATTATGAGGCTCTCTTTTGTGCTTAGTGGATTGAATTGACAAACATTGCTATTTATGAGGCTCTCTTTTGTGCTTAGTGGATTGGATTGACAAACATTACTATTTTTGGGACTCTAAAATTATTATTGATTAGGCCAACCACCGATGTAATCTTAGACTCTGACTCTTCTCACTTGGCAACAAAGAATCAGAGCTTTGACACAATCATTTTAGCAGATCTTCTATGCCCACATCTATCATGAACAAAACAAGGAAGTTGATGTTTTGTCTAAAAATGGATGTTCTACTTCCCCGGACTCGATCCACTTCCAGGAATTCATCTAAGATTCCATTCTTCGCTCGGGTTAGATCGCCTTATAATTTTGCTTCTGCTCCATTTTCAAGCTGGGTCTCATGTTCTCAGGCTCTCCGCGTTTTTTTATTTGACGGAGCTGTCTCTTTCTGCTGTTCTCTGCCTTATATTTCCTGCCGGCTTTGTTCCTTCATATTCCGATTTTTGCTGTGGAGTTGGTATTTCATTGACACAATAGCTCTGCTGCTTTGGATCTATTATTAGTCTCTGTTTTACTTTCTACTAAAAGCAACGGTTTTGGGGATTTTTTGTTAGCTTCCCTTGGGAATCTCTTTGACACGAGATCTTTCTGATGTAATGCCTCGTCCATATTTCTATTTGCTTAACTTGTTCTGAACTAAATTTAATAGTTATTATCCTGTGCAAAATCATCACAAGAAAAAATAAAATTGGGTTTTTGCCATAATGCGGACAAGGAGCTTTAAACTAAAAATTAAACTAACAAGCCATGGCAAATTCCAGATACTTTTACAAAAATAAAAAATGTCAAAAACATTCGGTTTTCCTTTCCAATCAATAAGCAAAAACTCATGCCATTTGTCATGAATATACAAAAGATTTATCTGAATTGATTGCAATCAAATGCACCTGATAATCAGCCAATCTGATTTGTCAAGGGAATTATTAAATATCCACAACTGTTTTAAAATACAAAAGAACTGTACAGAACTGAATAAAATGTCTGGTATATTGTATGTTTGTAAGCAGTCCTGATAAAAATCGATTACCAATAAAAAGTTGGCTGTACAGCAAGTCCTATGGGTTACTTCAATCGATTGATTGAACCCTTAACACAAATTTTGTACATGTTAGGGTCAAGTTCAAACCCTATTGAATCCATTGGAAAATATTTACAGACGAATTCTAAGAAGAAATGCTTCCTTTGAGAAGCAATGTGCTCAAAGGAACAACTACTACTTCAGCAAGTGTGTTTCCCACTTGTTCTTCCAAGGCCAATTCGATTGGCTGGCGTTTAAGTGCATGCATTAAGATGCACATATTGTCAACTCCCACCGCGAGCACTAGAAATGGAATAACTTCAACAATAATTAAAGTGGACTTCACTCCAAGTGCACTGAATAGCCCAATAGATCCAGGTATCAAAAGGACAACAACAAGAACCCCTGACAAACCAAGTAACACCTTCGATGAAACATAAAGAGGTGAAACGTGTCGTGAAATATCACCCAGTGTCACTGTTATGTAGGCAAACATGACAATGTAGCTAATCAATATGGTTACAACATCAGCAGTGCTCTCTCTCTTAAGTTCTTCCTGCACAGAACTTTCTGCAGAAAATGAAAGAGTAAGATTGTGCAACTTTGCCATTGGAATAAGCTCTTCTTTCACTAAATGAATGAAAGAATTCTCCCATGCTAAAGCTTTTCCATTTTCATGTCCTGTCTTGTCCACAGCATTATTAACAGGATATGTGATAACAAATGCAGTAGCCTGTGAATATTTGCTTCCGTTGTAACCCTCTAATATTGTGCTTGTGTCAACAGGAGCATGATATGAACTAATATTGTGCTTGTGCTAACTTTATACCGATACTTCGTTCCCTAGACATAAAATTCCAAGAGAAATGTGTCTGTGCAGTTACAACTTGCCATCTTGCTAAGAATTTTAACGTACTTTGTTTGGTTACTTTGAATCCCTTGTGTGCAGAAGGATGAGTTGGAATATTAACATTTAAGGAGCAGTCTTTGGGATAAACACCCTTCTGCATATATCGCAGTGCTACATATATTAATAGTAGGGAGATTTTAGCAGCTTCCTTAAAATCAGTGTCACTTCTTTGAGCTTTCCTCCAATTCAAGGAAATCACTATAGAAGGAACTCCATTAAGAAGATATTTTCTATATCTTGCAAATTTGATGTCCACAATTAGATCCTTTGTTGATTCCATTGATTACCATGGCAAGCTTTAACCCAAGAAAAAGTGCTACAAACAAACCTAGTGAAACACAATTAGATGGCATCCCAGAAACTTCATAAGTAGTAGCACCCTTGATGTCAACCACAGTTGCAACACTATTTTCATGAAATGTAGTAGAATGGCTTACTCGAAATTTGTCCTGATTAGGAGCAAAAACATTGAGATTTCACCTTGTTGATTTCTTGTGGAAGTTTGTAAATGAGTTTATGACTTTGATATTTCGATTACTATAAAATTGTGATGAATTGCTAGCAGTGAATTGGATTGAGCTTGCTTTAGTATTTGGTTTTGGTTTTCTTCCTATAAAATAATTGTGTATAGTCTAATAACCAGAAATCCTAAACTATTGCTATAGACTTATGTCATCTTAAATGATTTGTGAAATTTATGGATTTCA
Organism: Pinus taeda; assembly: GCA_000404065.3. Lineage (NCBI taxonomy): Eukaryota > Viridiplantae > Streptophyta > Pinopsida > Pinales > Pinaceae > Pinus > Pinus taeda. The sequence continues at coordinate 29,378 of APFE030416483.1, forward strand.
AAATCATGCGTAATTGAAAACCAAGGAGTATATATATTTCATGCCTAACCTTCCCACACTGACACACAATTATAATTATTTCATGCCTAATTGAAAAGCAAGGAGTATAATTGTGATGTGTAGCACTTTTTATATGAGAGCTCTTCCTCCATAAAATGAAACTCATGCTACTAGATTTACAGTTAGCGTAAGGAAGATTTACAGTCAGATTTTAATACACAATATACAGTCAGATTTACAATCAGATTTTAATACACAATATACAGTCAGATTTACAGTCAGCGTAAGGCAGATTTACAGTCAGATTTTAATACACAATATATATTTTTAAATTTTTTTACATAAAATTTTATGTTTATCATATCAAATATTTCATATTTATAAGAGAGATTAAGTTTCTAAGAGTTTAATATCTTTTAATATGTAGCATATATTTTTAATAGACAATATATTAAAGGGAAAGATAATAAGATAAATTTTTTGTAAGTTAGTAAAGTTTCAATATATTACTAAATAAACATACAACAAAAATAGTAGCTGGTTTACCAAACCATTTGTAGAAGAAGATTCGCTTTGTCACACATTTAACTAGGCATGCCATTAGATTTTTCTGTCTTTACTTTCCCTTATAGAGTTAAAAAATGTTCCCCTTCCCACTGCTACTGTATGTAGGTTTGCCTATCTAAATAGCTATATAACTTTGATCTTCAGACCTAAACTTGACAAAATAACTACAATACTACCTATATAAACATAACACAAAACTAAACAAAATATTGCTTGATGCCATGATCAACTAACACAATATTATTTGCTTGGAGTTGTTATCGTCGTTGGCCCCATTGTTGGGTCCTCCACAAGGGTTGTCGCTGGAGCCTCTAGGATTGCCAGTGGACAGCCGCCTGCAGTGCAAGCCTCTCGAACTCGATACTTCCTCAAGCGGGCCAAATCTCCTATCTCTACACCCATCGATATATCCACATTATCGATATAATTTAGATAGATTGAGAACATTTTGTTAAGATCCCCAATTCTGCCAACATGCAATTTCTCTATGTTAACCAAACCCTTGAGAGCCTCTTCAATTCCTTTTAGGCGTTGGTCTATAGATTTTAACTCGATTTCTGTCTCAAGTTGCCTCTTTTTCCTCTACTATGTTGCCTCTGCTTGCAGCTTTTCCACTAGAGTCTTGACATGCCAAGCAGTCTCCAAGGTCTCTTGGTACACAGTCATCTATGTTTTAGATTTCCCTTTGTTGATGATCCAATCTCCTTCCTCCTCTATTCTACCATCAAAGATAACCCTACAATGTCTTCGAACCTCACTCTCCTAGATTTCCACTATATCCTTCCCTTTTGTGTGACTGTTTAGCAACAACCTCCGCTGCTTCCTCCATGCATGTCTGTTTGCAAAACTCAAAGCCGTGAGCATCCGCTCGAGAACTACCTCTTGGCCTACTAGCATCACTCTAGCTCTTAGTCATTGCACTCCTTCATAACTGAATTTCCCTCATAGAAATTACTATCACCAACTCATAATTACACCACCTTTCAGTGTTTTTCCTTATGTCGATGAAGCCTGCTCCCTAGCTATGATTTAAAGATGACAACCCATATGAGACTTGCCTCACCGATATTTGAGTACTTTCCCTCTCCATTTTCAGTAACTCTAACCTGCTAGCGATGTTTTTGTTCATTCGTGTGTACTTATGGACGTCCTTCCTCTCATTTTCCCCTGCGAGCAGTTTGTTCAAAATCATAATCACGCCGACCTTGCTCTTGTATGTTTCCCCTCTTGATTTCGTACCTTCCCACTCTTCTTGCCACATATCCTATTAATGAGACGATCACACTAACAATCTATTATGAGGGAAATCCTCTCCTTCCCATGATTAACCATCACTCTATCCTTGTATTTTAGACACATACCCCTTCTCGTTTCCTAAGTATGTCCATAATGAAGGATTATTTGTTCGTATGAACTGGTAGATCACTGTCCTGATTCAGGCCCACCCCTTCTCTATCAACCTGCCTTAATGGCGTGGAGTTATCTCTCTCTGCCAACCTTTGGCTTTCCTCCTTTAGCTAGCCCTCTTAAAACTTGCACATCACGTCGATGAGCAAATGGACATTATCTACCCCTTTATTTTCCACCCTATCCACCAACACATTCGAAAACCACTGAACTAAGGTGAATTACATGGTTCTCAACACCTCCAGATGTTTTTGAATGCGTTGGACTAATGGGGGCAAGTGCCAGTTCCATATTACTTTACTTATTTGTGTGCCACATTGTAACTTACGTGTCACTTGAATGATAAGAGGTGCAGTTCCTACTAGGTCTAGTTCCATGGGAGTTTGCATGGGCTTACAGCCATTCATATGTGATTTCTCAATAAGTGTCTTGGCATATTTTCTTTTATATACAAATATTCGGTGATGTGTCTGTCACACCCTTAAACCAAGACAGTAATGCAATAGACCAAGATCGGTCATGTCAAAGGACCTTTTCAAATCCTGCCAAAATTCTCTTCTCATAACTACCTGTGATTACTAAGTCATCGACATACAGAACGATGATCACAATATCCCCCCTTGATCTTTGCAGTAGAGGTTAGGATCATAAGGGCTTCTCTTTTAGCCGTGCTGTGCAAAATGCTCATCAATTTTTATGTACCAGGCTCTGGGAGTCTATTTTATACCATAGAGATATTTGGTTAACTTACACACTGTTGTTTCTTGTGGAGGTGCTACCTTTCATTGATTTCTCAATTTACTTGGGTGGAGATTCTCAGGTATGGAGATTCGACAGATCGTAGAAATTTTCCACAATATATTCCGTTTAAGCAAATATAATGCTTAAAATTTGCAAATTATTCAAAGGATACTGCCATGTGTATATCTCGAAAGAGTATTTAAAGCATATTTTCAAGATACTTACACCATGCATAGGTAAAAAAAAAGGGCATATATGTTTAAATCCCTCCCATCAAAGTACCTTGAGGTCCCTCTAATGGTGCAAGCCTAGAAGAACTCCAATTAGGAAAAAAATGTATCAAACATTGAGGATAGGGTGAAAAAATGGAATGTCAAAGCCCTAAACCTAGTTGGTCATCTTATTCTAACGAACACAGTGCTACAAGCTATTCCAAGGTATATGTTATCTATCCTCCCTTCTCTCAAAGGAGTACTACAAAAGATCTGGGACATCCAAAGGAACTTCTTGTGGCGAGAGGTAGAGGTGAAACGAAAATGGGCGCTAGTGGCCTTAAATAAAGTGCAAACCAAAAGATGTAGGTGGGCTAGGTCTTCAAGATGCAGAGGTAACCAACAAAGAAAATGTAGCAAAATTATGGTGGAGATGGTTAAAAGGGGGGTCAACACCTTGGGAAAGGCTTTGGAAATCAAAATATGCACCTAATTTCCATACAAAAAAGTTAGTCTGGTTATCAAGTTCCACTAAGGGGTTGGCAATTTGGAATTTAGCATGGAATAAAAGAGGTATCATGCAAAAACACTATTCTGGGAAATCAAAAATGGAAAGGAGGCCCTATTTTGGGATGATGCGTGGTAGAAACAAGCTAAGTTATGTAGGGAGGAATGGTATCCCTTCAAACTAAGCACAAAAATATGAGAGTATAGAGAATTCCACCAATTCTAGGATCAAGGACTAGAAAATAACAAATGGCGGCGATGGAATTTTAATATCTTTCGACGACCAACCCAGAATGACTTAACTATTCAGTATCTAACAGAGGAACTAAGAAAACGGAGAATTATGTTCAATAATGACCAAGACCAACTTAAATGGGGGAAAAAAGAAGATGTGGAGTTACATCTCAAGGAAGTCAAAGCTTATCTTAGTGAGGGATATACTGGTACAAATGATCCATCGTGGAGAAAAATATTGATGGTGCCACATTGGCCATAAATTAAAATTTTCATGTCGTTGATTTTACACCAGAAGGTCCTAACTTGGGACAAACTTATAAAGAGAGGATTTCTAGGTTCCTCTTTGTGTTTCCTCTCTGAAAACACAAAAGAGAGGCTTATTCATTTAATTAACACCTGTAACTATATGGAGGCACTATGGGACTAATTAGCCTCAATATTTAGATAAAGAAACCAAAGTCGAGATAGCATACAAGAAACAATAAAGAAATAGCGGGTGCATTATACAAAATACGAGGTGGTGAACCTTACCTAAAATTTCATTCGAGGTTTCATCCTTTGGGAAATTTGGAAGGAGCACAATAGATTAATATTCTCTTATAATAAGCTCCTTGTTGACAACCTAGTGGAAGGAAAAATGTGTCAGCTAAAGGAAACATTAATTAGTATGGGAAATCAACCATTAGAGGAACAACCACCCCCCCCAAGGAAACACAAATTTTGAAGTGACGAGGCTTCATGTTTCACCCTGTTTTCCCCAAATAAATATAGTCTAGCAGGAAGAATTGTTCATTACTTTCCCCTCTTACAAGAAATCACTCAGCAAAAAAAGGATTTCCCACCTCGGAGTTTTTTTGTAGGATAAAGGGAAAGGTGAGTGGGTATCCTGTAGTAGCTTCATTGGTCTTATTAGCATTACACCACTTTTCATATGGGTCTTCACAACAAATAATCACCATTACACTTTGTTGATTTGTTTTAAAAATAAACATAACATGCAATATATTTCTTTTGGGATGCAATGTTGTTGTTGGTAGTATGATTGTATTTGTGCCACATGTAAAGCTAATATGCGTTAAATTTCTTTCACCTTGCAATATTTTTATTGGAAATGTGATTGTGTTTGGGCTAGAAACTATGATAGATTTCTTTTGCTTTGCAATAGTGTTGTTTTCAATTTGGTTGTTTATGATAAAAGGAAATCTAGAAAGTGTTATATTTCCATCAGTTTGGCAATGTTATTGGAAATGTTGTTCTTGTGTTCGGGCTAGAAGTTGTGTTAGATTTTTTTTGCTATGCAATGTTGTTGTTTTCAATTTGGTTGTTTATTATAGGAGGAAATATAACACGTGTTAGATCTCTTTCACTTTGGTAATGTGCTTATGTTTGTGTTAGAAGGAAATATAGCATGCACTAGATTTCTTCTGACATAAAATGTTGTTATTGGTAGTATGGTTGTATTTATGCTACATGTAAAGCTAGCATGCGTTAAATTTATTTTACCTTGCGACATTGTTATTGGAAATGTGATTGTATTTGCGATGGAAGTTGTCGGATTTTGTTGGCTTTTATTTGCCCTACAATGTTATTGTTGCCAATGTGCTTTTGTTTGTGCTAGAATTAAATCAAGCGTATGCTAGATATCTTCT
>APFE030416491.1:0-113965 GCA_000404065.3 Pinus taeda
CAAACTATCGACTTTCTAATTTAAAAACGCAAAACAATAAAAACCCCCCTAAAAAAAATAATTAAGATAGAGAACAAAAAAATATGAATAAGGTGACGACTTCAAAAACTATCAAATTTAGAAAATAATTTTTCACATTTCACACACTAGAAATTAAAAGTCAAAAAATAGGTCTTTTAAAAAAAAGTGTGATGCAGAATACTCACTTTTTAAAATCAGCATGAAAATCACTACCATTCTAAAACTTGATTTCATCCTTGAACATGAAAAAAAATTAAAGTTCCAAAAACCATGTTCTAAAAAAAACATGTGTATTCTACATCACCACTTTTGAAAATCGGGTCATTTTTTTGCTATCTCTACGAAACGGGTAACAGTATCAGTTCCCGTTTCAAAGTTTACATTGTTATACTACTTCTGCATAATTTCTTCAAACTTTCTTCCTTCCTCCATTTTTTGTTTTAATTTGAGAATCTCTTCTTTCAACGCATTTTCTTTCTCTTTAAATTCTTGAAGTAGTTCTCCATTCCTCTTATCTGATTTTTCAAGATCTGCTCTAAGAGAGGCGACCTCAAATTCAAGACATTCACAATATTGGTTAGATACCATATCAGCATGATCCTTGTTATCATAAACCTACAACTTATCGTTAATATTAACAATATTTTTCAAAGAAATTTCAAGTTTTGTTCCAAGATGAAAATTTTCTTCTAACCTAACTTCTTTTGAATCAACAACTCCACTGTTATTTTTGTCACATTGTTAGATACAAGATTACTTGAGAAATATTATTTTGGTAATTCTTCATGTATTTCTTGTATCTTATCCCACACTTTCTTTGCAGTAGTATAATGCATAACCTTATTCAATATTATATTATATATGCTACCAAATATGTTAGTCAAAGCTTTACTGTTCTTTTGAACTTCCTTGTTTGATGGAGGAAACTTAGTGTAACCATTGCACATTAGATGCCAAACATCGAGATTCATTAGATTATACTTCATCTTTCCTTTCAATTGTTGATGATTATCTTTGCTTAGCATAGGCACATTTGCATTGTCCATTGATTCTAACTTGCCTTGATTTGCTGCTTCAAGAGACATCATTTTTTAATTTGTTTTCTCTTTAGAGTGCTTACTTCCACTTTTACCCATAAGTGAAAGCTCAGTGGTTTCTCTATCATCATCACTATCATTATTTCATAGACAAGAAAATGGATCAAATTTTTAACAAAAACTCATACCTGATGATGCTTTGTCTTCTTCATTCTTGATCAATAGAAAGCAAGTTGCTCCCAAACTTGAATATTGGTTGACATATGTAACTGTCACTAGATCTGATACATTCCTGTCAAAGTTTTCAATAAAAGTACCCTTTTTTCTAGACCATCAAACTCATTATTACTTTTATCTTCAAATTCCATAAATAAGTGACAATATTGATCATACTTGCCTTCTTCACCATTTGAAAGACCATCATTGTCTTCATGTGTATAAAAACTTCTTTTGTTTTCAAATCTCTTCCTATTTATTTTTGCAGCTTCCTTTCCTTTCTCCTAATTTTCTTTATAGGGACACTTAGTAGCATAATGACAAACTCTACCGCAAACAAAATATTTGAAAGGAAGCTTACCTGTGAATCTTCTAGTACCCACTTTGAGTTTCTTTACGAAGTTTGCCTCTTCTTCTAATACATAACCTGATTCTTCCTTTTCTTTTCCTTGTGTAGTAGCTTTGAAGGTTGCTTCTCTCATGTCTGAAGGACCACCTTTCCTCATCTATAATTTTGTCAATATTCCATGGAGTTGATCAAGGGTGAGACAGGTTGTTGGTCTTGATGTTGCTGGCAAATGCTCATGGTGCAGATCATATGTGGTATATGATAATTGTTGATGACTATCATGGTCTTATTGAGGTATTTATTTTGGTTATAAATTTCGTATCTATAATTTGATTTTAAGCTAATGTAAATACATATGATGTATTCATTGTCAAATTGAGTCATGTATGGACTATTGTGGTAAAGCCCTTTTGGACATATGATATAATTTGTAACCCCACTATGCTAGGGAATTTGATGTAATAATGATGGAAAATATGTAAACCCAATGTGATTTGGTGATTTATGTAAGCTTGAGTCCTTGGTGATAGGACAAGTCATATGAGTCATAGAGTCATGTACTTCTGATTATACATCCTTTAAAAATTTCATCATGTGCTTAGGGGGAGCATGGTCAGTGTTCATAGTCGATTGTTCAGACCTACGAAAGCCTTCATTTAGCATTGGTCATCCCTTTGCCCTTGATGTCAAAGGGGATGAGTATCTTGGTGTTTAAAAATCTTAGTGCTTGGCTTGATGTGTTTTACAGGGATCTACAGGTTGTGGTGACCAAACACTAAAGTGGTTACCATCAAGTCCAAAGGGGTAGATTGATGGCATTATGAATTATGTGTTATCCTTTATGGAAACCTACCTAATGAGTTGTCCTTGATGACAACCCACTTGATGAGTTGTTCTTTGATGGAAACCTATTTGATACAACTGTCAACAGGATGTGTCTATAGATGTGACAAAGTATTTTGACAAAGGCATAGTAGTCAAATGTAGAGGAATGACAAAGTTGAAATTTCAAGAAGTATTTTCCTTCAAAACACTACACTAGGAAAACCAATAAACTCAAAGGCACAACTCTTTCTCACTGTATTAACTAGAGTAGTGTACAATACAATATATAGGAACTTTGCAACATCATTCAACACTAATCAACTAAAAAGTATTAAATTAAAACAGTATACAACCATGCAATGAAAATACCCAAAACCCACAAATACACCCACCTTGTTAGAAAATCAGAAAGGTAGAAAGATTTTCTGACATTGATAATTACTTATGATATTTTTGTTATTTTATTAACTTTTTTATGTTCTTCTTTTATCTTTGTTTCATCAAGAAATCATCAATCCAAAACATGAAGATCAAAAACACCAAATGTAGGCTCTCAACCAGGGCTAAAACCCCTTTATAGGGGAAAACCCAGTCAAACTCTTCCACTAGTAAATCAAATTGAGATAGACCAAGATGATTCAAGAAACTTTAGTAGTCCCTTCTTGTTTAGGAGCAACAGTCTAGAACTTCAACCCCAACAACTTCAAAATTTCACCCCCCAACAATAATCCATAAATTCGACCCCAACTACTTCAGAACTTTAGTACTCCATCTTCAATACTTCAACTTGTCCTACAACTTCAATTTTATACAATTATACATGAATTACTGTAATCATGAATTCCTGCAATCATACACGAATTCATGTAATTGTGAATTCCTGCAATCACACCTAAATTCCTGTAGTTGTGAATTCCTATAATCACACCCGAAATCCTGTAGTAAAAAATTCCTGTAATCACACCTGAAATCCTCTAGTCGCGAATTCTTGTAATCACACCCAAATTCTTGTAGTCGTGAATTCCTATAATCACACCTGAATTCTTCTAGTCGAACTTGATTGTCTTTTCCTCCAAATGAGGTTGAATTGTGACCTTTATATAGTATATTTATCCCCTCAATTAGGCCAACTTGGTGGAGAAGGCCTAAATGACCTATTTTACATAAAAATAAATTTATTTCTTGACTAATGAAGCCCAAGGAGGGCTTTATACATTATGACAAAGACAAGGATATTTGATATAAACCCTCGAATCCTACAATGGAGGCTTTGACCTATAAACAATTGACCTAATCATGAAACCCATGATTTAATAAGTCAATTTCTTTTTATAATAAAATTTATTTTTCTTCCTTTTGGAAAATACACTACATCATGACTCAAATACAATTATGAAGATAGACAGTAGTTACATTTTTCAACGCACCCTCTTAACTAGGGTGGTATTCATAATTACATATACACATAGGTACATGGAATATCTCAAAGTGATATACTCTATGAAGAGTCACAACGCATGTAGTGCTACAAATTAGATACGTGACCAGGGTACTCTAATTGGGTGGGACTAAAGTGAACTCAATCTTTAGCCACTCTAGGTGTCATCAGACTTTAAGATATATCACAAACCTAGGGATCTAGGTGTATATCCAAGGTCGAAGCTCCATGACCAATGCCACCCTCCCTACTTCGATATATAGACATCAACACATAGGCTAGCCAGATGTCCTCCTAAGCATATTTCCATAAGATGCTTCATCTCTCGCTATCAACTAAATCAAATATATACATCTGACACTTCCAAGAATGTTTCAAACGTTCAACCTTTTTATGGAGAGATCATGCAAAATCGTAACCTCAATTAGTAATAAATTTTCAAATATATATTCAAGCAAACACAAACCTTTGGGGTCCTCAATGATTCTGATGCTTCTTATATCAAGTTACTCAAATAAATTTCAAAAGCTTTCTTCTTTCACTTTTTCAGCAGCACCAAATACAACTTTAGTACTTCTCAATTATTTGTTTTCAACTTTCATTAATTCTTTCTTTACTATAACTTGTCATAACATGCTCTCCCTCTTAACTGAGGAGATATACCCTTTCTTCTATCCAAGCTCCCTCTCAACTTCAAGAGATCAATTGCTTCCTTCTCTTATAACATCAGAGAAACTTCAACTTCTAAAGGCTTCATTTATTTTTGGAATATTATTATTCCTCATGGAATCAAATTCATTTATACATCATTCTTGCAACTTCCTTTATCATCATCATTAAGTCATCTTCAATTATGAACATCTTCAACATCTTAAAGATTATGTACCTACAAAAATTCAACAACAAGTACAAGTATGAAGTCAACTATATCAAATCATGTCATTGTAATGGAAGCATCAAAATGATCAAGCTTTAGACATCAAGAACCTAAACATAGTTAGGTTTTATAATTAACAAAGGTAATATATTTCGTATTCTATATTTTAACAACTTGCTAGGGCTTAGTTACAAACCCTATAATTCATATTTGAGACATAAAGCCTTAACTATTAGCAACCAAATCAAGTTAGCAATCAATCATAGTATTATACATCTAAGGTTTCAACAATGTGCATTTAGAGTTTCATGACATATTATACTAGGGTTTTGTTATATACCCTAGATACAACTAAATCATCAACAATCAAGTTAGCATACTATTACTACATACATATACTGGGTTTCATTATCATGTACTATAATCTCATATCAATACTTAGTTAGGTAAACCCTAGATCAATACGTCAAAGTTAGATATACAACAATTTTAATCAAGTAAGGGTTTATAATATGTGGAAGAATACACACCTAGGGTTCCATTCCTAGGACCTTTTTTTATATATTACAAGGGTTTTTCTCATAAACCTTAATTCACCAAACCATAAAAATATAGGGTTTCTTCTCATTAATAGTAAACCCTAACTTATCAAAACCATAAAGATCTAAGGTTTTGGTTTATAACTTGGACAATAACATCAAACCCTAAAAGACTAGAGTTTTTTCCATAAAAATACCAAACCCTAAAAATCAATAAAATAGATATTCATCATTGGTTCTAGACTTTATTAATAACCCTAAAATTACTAGGGTTTCAACATTATTAACATTGACATACCCTTAGCATCAAGAGGTTAGGGTTTTACAGTGAACCCTAAAGGTTAGCGTTCCACAAAAATAAATAAAAGATAAGAGATAGTATGAAGGGTAGATTAAATCTAATGATTAATCACCCTAACAAGAATCCTTAAGATTAAAAACCCTAGACATAACAATGTCAGTAATGTAAAGCAAGTTTCAAACGAGAATGAACATACATTTTCTATGAAGAGAACCTTGTACCAAAAATTGTAGTTTAAAACATATCTTGAGTTCTTTCTTTAACAAACCTTGTAGGACATCGATTATTGAAGGGATTTCTTTGCAACATAATTTCTTCCATGCTTCAAGTTTCCTCCATAATCTTTGTGTATTATGCAATCTTTCCTACCAAGGAAAATATAAAAGTTTATTACCATATAATACAAACAAATCTTGATATGAGAGCGAAACCAAATATAAAAGAGGAAACAAGGAACAAAGTACTTATCTTTTGGTAAAATGGTGAAGGCTCCCTCTTAATCCAATATTTCTGAGGGATACCTAAAACTTATCAAAATAATTCAAAAATGTTGTAACATGACATGTTAGACCTACAAACTCTAGAAATCAAAATATAAAAGAAAATATTGCAAAACTTAAGATACAAGGATATACGAGGGATAGTATTCCTTTAGAGTCTTTGGAAAATAGATTATTGATTTTGGATTCTTTAGTGTTGTTTCTATTAGGTAGAGCTTCATCCATAATATTTGTGTGTTCCCTGTCTCTCTTCTTATTCCTTGGATTCTTAGGACATTGATTTTTGTAATGACCCATCTTATGACAGTTGTAACATTCAATTTTGGATAGGTCAACTTTCTTCTTTGGTCCTTTGAACTTCTTGAAGGTTCCCTTCTTCTTGTGATGAGAAGAATAGGAATTAGATGTGTTGTCTTCTTCATCCTCCTCCTTGTTGTTTACTAATGATATTCAATATTCTTCTTGACTACATACATTCCACATTTGTTCGAAGGTTGGGGTATCCTTCCAATTGTTGATTTTTTATGCAAAAACACTCCAAGATTTTGGTAGACCTAGAAGAGTGGAAATTATGAGTTCTTTTTCTGGTACTAATTCATCTATTGCTTGGATTTCATCTCTTATTCTAGATATCCTTACAAAATATGATGACATAGTATTGTCTCTTGACATCTTTATAGTCCTTAGTTCATTCTTTAGGCTATTTATCTGATTAATATTCTTGATGGTGAATAACTTGGAAAGAGCTTCATACATTTCTTGAGCGGAGTCTATGTTGAATATGTATGGAATTAGGTTATCCTTTGCTCCATCTACTATCAAATTCATGGCTAATATTTTGGTTTCTCTGAACTTCTCCTTTCCTTCATCCTCTGTAGTTTTCTTGACTTTTCCTTGAACAAGATCCAAAACTTTGCATTTAGCGAGGATAAGATCTATCCTCTTTTTCCATGCCTTATAGTTGGAGTCTCCTTCTAGCTTATTTTTCTCCCTTCATTGTAGTTGACATAGTTCCTATGGAGAGTAGTCTTCTTGTATAGTTATCTTTCCTAAATGAAATTTGTTTGATCCCCATTTCTTCAATAGATCTTGCTACATTATTCTTCTTTCTTCACCTTAGCTTTGATACCATGTTAGAAAATAAAGAAAAGGTAGAAATATTTTTTATGTTGATAATTACTTGTGATATCTTTGTGCTCTTATTAAATTTTTTATGTTCTTCTTTTATCTTTGTTTCATCAAGAAATCATCAAAACAAAACATGAAGATCAACGACACCAGATGTAGGATCTTAGCGAAGGCTAAAACCCCTCTATAGGGGAAAACCCAGTCAAACTCTTCTACTAGTAAATTAAATTGAGATAGACCAAGACCTTCGACCCAAAATACCTTCCTCCACCAAGTCAGCCTTTCAATATGATTCAAAAAACTTCGATAGTCCCTTCTTGTTTAGTAGCTACAACCCAACAACAATATAAAACTTCGACCCCAGCAACTTCAGAAATTCGGCCCCCAACAACAATCCAAAACATTGACCCTAGCTACTTCAAAGCTTCAGTACTCCAACTTGTCCTGCAACCTTGATTTCTTTCAATTATACGTGAATTCTTGTAATCACTAATTCCTACAATCATACATGAATTCATGTAATTGTGAATTCCTACAATCACACTTGAATTCTTGTAGTTGTGAATTCCTATAATGACACCCAAAATCCTGTAGTCACAAATTCCTATAATCACACTGAATTCCTGTAGTCACTAATTTCTGTGATCACTCTTGAATTCTTGTAGTCGAACTTGAGTGTCTTGTCCTCCAAATGAGGTTGAATTGTTGCCTTTATATAGTAGATTATGCCCCTCAATGAGAATGACTCGTCGAGGTTGAGGTTGACTTGGTGAAGGAGGCCTTAATGACTTATTTTACGTAAAAATAAATTTATTCCTTGACAGATGAAGCCCAAAAAGGGTCTTTTGCATTATGAAAAATACAAGGACACTTGAGATAAACCCTAGAAGCCTACAATGGAGGCTTTGATCTATAAACAATTGACCCAAGCACGAAACCCATGCTTTAATAAGTTAATTTATTTTTATAATAAAATTTATTTTTCTTCCTTTTGACAAATACCTTACATCAAGAGTCAAATACAATTATGAAGATTGGCACTAGTTACATTTCTCAATACACCTATAATAACTTCCACAAAATAAGGATCCAAAAAAATTCTTGGGGGCTCCCACACCCAAACCCCAAATGGGGTTGAAACCTTCAACCCCATAATACTATGTATCCAATAATCTCTCACTTTCTTTGATATTTTGGAATGAGGGCCCCACCATCACAAAATCAACTATTTGGTAAATCCAAACCCATTGATCCCCAACACCAAGAAATCTTCTTAGTTACTCATAGACTTCGTCCATGAATTTACAATACTTTCCAAGTTATCAACTTTATCCAACACCACCCTTTTGTCTTCAACCATGTATAATGACATGGTAGTACACTAAAATACCCTTTATCTTAAAATAATAAAGCATGATTCTTTGTGAAAAAATTCTTAGATATTCATAGGTTGTCCATGAGTTTACAACATTTTCCGATGTATAAACTTTCTTAGAACCACCTTTTTGTCTTATACAATGTCTAATGAAATGGTACTACACTACAATATCGCGTCTTAAAATGATAGGCACAATTCGTTGCAAAAAATATTGCATTTAGAGTGTTGCAATCTATCCTTGTGATTCCCTATTGCCTATGGGAACCCAACAACCTAGGACAATCTTTGTAACTATACCACTTCCTTGCGCGTGTAGCTACCATGTACTTAGTGTACATTGTTGAGTGCAACTACAACATGCCTCTTTCTCATCCAACTAATTGTGCCACAAAATAGGTTAAACACAGAGAAAATTGTGTATCTTCAACAATTAAAGATCTTTAAACTAGTTCACATCAACAAAACCTTGTACATCCAATAATTTCTTTGGTACAAGCCTTCCATGGTAGCATATTGCAGTATATGACATGCCATGAAAATATCTAAAACTCTTATTTACAGTGGTGCAATATTCGTTCCAATATTTTGACATATATCTAATCAAAATTCTTACTACTTGGGCAATCATTGCCTTAGTGTAAACCATGGCGTACATCAAACTTCCAAGGATAAACAAATGAATTAATGGAATGTAATCCCACAAAAACTCTAAAAACAACTGTTACTTTTAGGTTAACATGTTCTTTGCTTAGGATAGTTACTTCAATATTCCATATTAGCCCATTATTCAGTCCATTAACAAACCTATTGACATTAACTAAAGAAAGAAAATATACAACAAACACAAAAGACAAGCCAAGACAAGAGGACAAGGTAATATGGCTCAAGCCAGGGAAAAACCCCAAGATGGGGAAACCCTTGATCAATTCTCCTTATTATCAATACCAAATGTTTAGTAGAGGCAAAGAACAATAAATTAAAGTCAAAATCACTTGCTTATTTGGAAATCCAAGGTCGTTGCCCTAGACAAGTGGAGGGCCCAACCAAAGACTGTAATTATGGAATTCTATCTTGGTGATCAAATGGCACCTTCCTGAAGCGAGGTATGGATAGGGCATCTTGTAAATATTGTTATCCCACACAATTGTTCCAAATACCCTTATTTTAGTTGCAGCCTTCCTTGGAAAACATGATGGTGCCCTTTTGCTAGCTCTAGGGTTAGGAAAAAACCCTTGTTAGGTATTTCGACCTCCTTGCCTATGCTTGTGAATAACTGCAACCCTTTCTCAAAACATGAGATCAGTAGTGTGGCTTTACTGAAAGGTATATTTTGCCTTACATTGTTCATAAACCAGCCCACAACTTTGGCCTACCTTACTTCTCCTACAATGATGAAATTTACCCATCCAAAGAGACTAGGATTATCTCAAGACCAGTGGTTGTCCTAAATGTTGCATCTCACCCTTGATGTAGAAGAAGAACCCAAAAACAAAAACAACAATTCATTCTTCTAGAGATCGGTTACATCAGACATGCATTGAAGCCTTTTAATGTGTCAAATGAGGTTGGAAGACACCTCTTTATATACAAATTGGTGAGGGTAAAGAGACATGAGGTTTGGGCTTTATGAGCATACATGGTGGTGAGACCGACCTTGACAATTTTCATATGAGTGGACATAAATTAAAAAACACATTTCTCCTTATCCAAATTTGATGATCTTTAAGTCAATTTTGGTCCTCTCAAAAAAGGGAATTTAATGCATCAATTGTCTTCACCAAATGAGTTATCCAAAGTGGAATTTGACTCTAGTTTCCAATTTCAACACTCCCTCTCAACTAGGGAGAATTCCACCTACCATTCCATCCATCATCATGTCATCTTGTCATCATATACCATCTCTAAATTTTGACTCAACTCTGCTGAACAATGATATAGATAATGAAGAATAATTTATCGAGAGTGAGTCACAAGACCTTGCCACTCTCCACTAACAAGAGTCATACCACATAACCAGGGGTTGAACCCCAATCAGACTTGATCCCAAGTGATCAAGTTGTTTGAACATCATGCATCCTAGACATAGAGAGTACGACAGTATACAATGCGTCCATCGGTAATGTTATGGTCCCTATCCACTTTTCCCAACTCATTGGCTAGATGAGACGTACTTCCTATGTGTTTCAGACAACATGGGTAGGATGATGTTGGCACAACAACAGGTAAAGAATAAATCACATCCTACACACAACCACACATAGGGAAAGGATGAACCACATCCTATAGTCACATGTGACAACCATCGTAGAGAAAGGATGAACCACATCCTATACACATACAAACCACCAAGAGTAGGGAAAGGATGAACCACGTCCTACATGCATGTCATCAAACAATAGTAGGAAGGATCCTACACATGGGGAAAGGATGAACCACGTCCCACTGACATGTCAGCGATCGATCGTAGGGAATGAGCACCCTACATGGGGGGAAAGGATGAACCACGTCCCATCGACATGTCCACATGTGACAACAAGCAGATGCCTATATGCATCTTTCACTAGGGTATCCATAGGAGAAGGTGGACCACTCATCCTGCTCATATTCCATAGGAGAAGGTGAAACTCTCATGCTATGCATATTTCATAAATTGTAGGGGAGGGTGAAATAATCACCCTACACAGATGGAAACCATCATAGGGGAAGGTGAACCACTCACCCTATGTGTCATATATCATCATGAGGTTTCACAAGGGAAGGCGAACCACTCACCCTATACCTAGCATACTTATAGGGGAAGGTGAACCACTCACCCTATGGTCATTCATAGCATCAAGAACCAAGCCCCCAGGATCTCCCAGAGCTCAATTTTCAACTGATACAGTCATTGTAGGGTCTGTTGACCACTACGTGTCAATGACCCATTACAGTATGCCCCATTTTTTCGCAAAAGGGATAACATCTGATCAATGTGTCTGTGTTGTTCAGCTATCATCATCAACT
The DNA here is from genome assembly GCA_000404065.3 of Pinus taeda. Classification (NCBI taxonomy): domain Eukaryota; kingdom Viridiplantae; phylum Streptophyta; class Pinopsida; order Pinales; family Pinaceae; genus Pinus; species Pinus taeda. The sequence continues at coordinate 11,613 of APFE030416491.1, forward strand.
TGATCATCATGTTATAATGTAAACCCATTCTACATGTATATGATGTAAATAATCTTAGCATAACCATGTCATATATGTAACAACCTAGGTACACCTACTTTTCTAGTAACGATCTACATTCTGGGAGGTTTCTTGTCTCACGGATCCATTCTCGAATGGTCGGCAAAGTTTTCCTTCAGTCTTACTCCAGAGTCATAATGGATTTTGTCATTGGGATCTTAGGTGAGTCCTAGCGTTATAGATCGAGTCTATGTAAAAGTGATTTGCAAATAATCCTAACTATTTGGTTAGGTTATTTTATTACAAATTCTTTGGTCTGCTCAATTATATTTGTGTCGCAGAAATGGCTAGTCTGTGAGGGTCTATGACAAATGGGTTTTCCCCCTTATGATGTAAAAGATATGAAAATCATGATGTAAAGTGTCTTCAGGGTTGGAAAAATAATTTATCCCGTCGTAGGTTAATTAATTAAATTCTCTCGCAAAAAATTAATTAAAATCCTAAGCCAGAAATTTAATTAATTCTAGGTCCTAGGTAAATTTAGATTCTCCAAAGACAAAATTAGTCAGTCCTTAAAAATAAAATTTTAAAAGGTCCCGAGACTAAGGTAAATTAATTATTTTTCTAAATTTTAAGTCTTTGGTCCCTGGGGGTTAAGTTAAAGTGAATTTTTTAGGAGATTAACTCGAAATTTTTATTTTTGAGTTAATTAAAATGCACATAATTCAAAAATTCAAATTTACTCAAGAATTTAATATTTCGACGAATGAAATTAAAAGAAATTTTAATCCTCATCAATGGTCGAGATTGCTTTGACGAGAATTACTCGCACTAGCCGTTGGAGGATTTATCTTTAAATATGACGTCATTTTTCAGTTGATCCATCTAATCATTGAGTCGTGTGCTAAGCGAAATCTCTTGTGTAATCTTTTTCTAAATAATAAAGAAATACTTTGGGGTTAATTTTCTCCAATGTTACTCTTCATGGAAATACTATAAGATGTGTCGTTTTCATGCATAAAAATTTTTTAGCCATTGATGATAGCTTCTGAAAGAGTGATTTGAGTACATGAATATTGCTCAGTCATTAGGGTTTAAATGATGATTTAAATTCTGAATGTAATAGCATGTATCTCTATTTATCTGAATTTTATTATTATTTTCTTGCTCTATTTTGATGGTTGAATTGAGTTTTGTAGGAAAGTCTTGATTTTTAGATCCTCGAGCATTAGAAGTTTTCAGTTGGACTAGCCAACTCTCGATCCGTGTTTTCTGAAGAGCCCAGCTAATTTAATCCTGAGCTTATCATAAGATCTTTATTGGTGATGCATGAAGGGTTTCAAGCTAAGCACCTCCTTTAAAATTTAAAAATTTAATTTTTATGTGTGAAATTGATAAATCTGGCTATTGAGAGCCTTAGATTATCATATCTGAGAGCGGTGTTAGACTCACACTCCTCAGATATGATAGATCTGCCATTCTTGTGAATAGATCTGTAACACTTTTTGGGTTTTCTGATTTGGGTTTCTGGGATTTTATTTATTTTTGTATATCTGGGTTTTGGGTGTTTTTGTTTTTAGGTGCAGGTTGCAAATTTGAAGGTGAAGTTTGATTTGAAGCCAGATCTAGGACCTATAGGGTAAGATCTAGCCTCAAAATCATTTTTGCAAGAATATTATCTAGCCTTTTGCATTCCAATGGTTTGAATTTATTTTTTTTAATCTGGAAGATTTTTCTAAGGGTTTCACTAATAAATCTAAAGTAGAATATATAAACTTAATTAGAAGTTTCTCGGAAAATATTTACGGTTTCATTGAGTACAATTTTCCTCTTTGTCTGCTACATTCGAAATTTCTTTTACTCTAAAAGAAATTCAAATTTAATTTTTTAGTTCTACTGCCTGGGGTTTCCACTCATTCCTGTGTTTTTTAATTTATTTTCTGCTGTCAAAACCCATTTTTCCCTCCTGCTACCCGCAGCTTCCATTCCTTTAATCTGCAATTCCTTGCCCCACCTCCCTCATTCGAAACCCAATGATTTCTTCATCCTCTCACTCCTTCATTCAGCCCACATTTGTTCCCTTTGTTCTTTCTCACTCCTTCTCCCATCGGCCTGCTGCAAACCCATCCTCCCTTTACGACTGCCTCATTTGGCCCTCCTACATGAGTACATCAAGCTCCTTTGAGCTTGGCTCCTTAACCGCAGCCATGAAATCTATCTGTCCAACCTACAGCTCCTCGCCCTCCCGTCGAGCTGCAAACCCTCCATCGTTACGCTGTCAAGTCCTCTGCCCACGCTCCTCGACCTGCAAGTATCCTTGTCGTCGCTTGTCCAACCTGCACATACATACAAACAACACAAACCTGCACTTCGATTTCTTTTATTTTTTATTTTCATTTGTTTTCTCTTTTATGGTTAGTTTTTTCTCATATTCGATTTTTTCACTTTCATTTCATTTGTATTGTTATGAGTTTACGTTTGACTTTTATTTTTTAGGTTTGGTTAGGTTTTATTTCATTTTGGTTTTAATTTGACTTCTTTTTTTTTTACTTTTCATTTCATTTTGATCAATTTTTTATTTCATTTTAAAAAATCTAAAACATTTAGAATATATATATATATATTATATATATATATATATATATATAATCAATCTAAATTTTTATTTGGTGACTTTAGGATTGAAAATGAAATAAACTATCCAAGGGAATTGTAATTTTTAACCATTTGATTCATTTGTCACATTAAAATATTTTGATTTCTTTATTTACCACATTCAACTAATTCCCTGAAGAATAATTAAATTGTTAAAGTAAAGTTCCTTGGTGTTTTTGTTGTTATGTGCCAAATCTTAAATTTTCTTGATTTCTCTATTTTCAAGGTGTGATAAATGTTTAAAAAATCATATTGACTGTTATTTTGCTAGATTATCCTATATGCTAAAGTTTTGGGCATTTTACCATTAATTGTTCATGATCGTCGCTTTGCCACATTATAAATTGCTCTTGGTGACTTGTTATTATTTAGTCTTTGGTTATTTCAAATTAAAGGCACTAGTCTGTTGTCATTTTTATCTTGTGATTGTGATATATCTATCTCAATTGACCGAGACTCGCTTTAAATTCATCAAATTGTTCATCCTTAAAATCTCCTAGAGTCGGTGTTCCATAGGTTATCTTCATCCATTCACCTTAAGGACTAGCCCCCTTGAATTGTCTAGGAGAGAGTCTAAATGGAGTGAGTAAGGATGAGAGTGAAAACCCTTACTCTGAGTGTTGTCATGGTGCCTAGACATTTTGTGCGACAACATTCTTTGGCGTCGTTGCCGGGGACAGAGTTTTTTGTCCTTGGTCCTCTCATCTCTTCTCATGATTTGATCCTTCCATCTTCATCTCACATTGTCTTTTGTGTCTAAGTTAGATTTATGTCCGAGTAGCGACTCCACTTCCTTCATCTTCTACAGGGGCATGTACTAGAAGGAATCTAAGCAGCTTGGCTAATCCTGCTCCGGATCCTGAAAGGGCTCTTAGAGCTAGATTACACAAGCTCTCTTCTCATACACTCCTTGTCAATCTCAACCAGGAAGCTCTCTGTGACATCCATTCACTCTTCTTGAATCCTCTCGTTCCAAACATCATAGATATCTATCAACCTCTTAACTTTGCTAACATCCAGGGTTATCCCCATAACCTTCCTAATATTGGTCTAGACAAGCTGCCTTCTTTCCAAGGAAATAATGCAATCACTCTTAAAAATCATTTATATGTTTTTCAGACTTGGTGGGCTAAATTCACTCTGGCTCAAAATTATGATGATGTACAAATGAAATGCTTCATCTTGACCCTTGAGAAGGATGATATGGATTGGTTTAGGTATAATCCTGATCACAGAATTGATTCATATGATTCCCTCCTTAATGATTTTAAAGAGAAATTTGGTGATAAGAAAGAAGATCGATTTCTAGCAAAAGCCATTAGTGTCATTAAAAAGAAAGAAAATGACACGTGTGAAGAATTCAATAGAAGGTTTAATGGTATGCTTAAAGAAATATCTATTGATTATAAACCAACTAAGAAAATGCTTCTTGAACACTATCTCGATGCTTTCAATCCTAACACTTCTTATGAACTAAGAAGGTCCAAGCCTGGTGATTACAAGGCTTGTCAAATCATAGCTGAAGAGCTAGAAAAATATAAGAAGGCTCTTGAAAAATTTGAAGTTCCTGGGTTTGATAGAACTGTTGTTAAATTAAAAGAACCTAAAGGAAAAGAGAAGGAACTTGAAGAAGAATCTGTGCAACAATTGCTCAAGAAGTTAGAAAATATGGAGTTAAATCAAGCTAGGATGATTGTTGACCATGCTAAGGAGATAACTGCATTATAGTCTAAGTTGACTCAAATGGAACGAGCTCAACCTAGGGGTCCAAATAATAATAATAATCGAAATAATTGGCAGAAGAAATGTCAGTCTAGTGAGCAGAGGCCTCCTCACCATCTTGAAATGAATAATCTTGTGGAGGAGTCCCCGCCTTATTTTAGAGCCTATAATGAGCTTAATGAAGAAGCCATTTGTCCTACTATCAAGAGAATCATGCATCATCAGATACTTGGGACAAGAAACCAGATAAATTTGGTTGGTAAAGAATATCGCTTGTCGTAGGAAAATTGGGAAGAGGTCAAGGGAAATAGTCAATCCGTCAGACCTTTTACATCTTCATATAGTATCAATAATTTTGGTCAGGAAACCTTTGCCTTGGTGAGTCCTTGAAATCGCTAAGGACAAGGGGTTAACTTATCAAAGAAAAAATCAAAATTATAATTTGGTTAATTCTCAAAGTGTTAATTTTGGATCAGCGTCTGCAATGAATATTGATATAGGAGGTTGGTTTAATAACCCTAAAGTTTTGGTCCATCACCGAAATAGTAAAGATCCCCTCCCAAAGGGCTAGGTTATTAAATACTACTAGTAGCATCCAAGTAAATGCTACTCAAGAGGAACCTCCTGAGGATTTATATCAGGATGCTCCCATATTTTGCAAAGTATGGATTTTGATAATAAAGAACACTCTTTATTCTTCATTTCTTTGCTTGCGAACAATTATCGCTTATATACCTACATGCTTGACTCTGGTGCTTCCATTTGTGTGATGACTACGAGAGTCATGGAACAACTTAACTTAAGGATTTCTGTGCCTTACTATAACATATGTGCCATGGATTCGAAGAAAATTGAAGTTCATGGGTTGATTAAGGACCTACAAGTCCATTTGTTTGTCTACCCCGATATCATGATTGTTATGTACATTGTTGTGGTTGATGTGCCTAGTGCTTGGGGTAAAAATGAACTGGTCATATGCTATGATTCCTTCCCCTAATGGTCAAAGATACCTTAAGTTAAATAAAGAGCCTGAAAGGAGATTCCATGTGGAAGATCCTAAAAGTCCCCACAATGAAATCATAAGTGAACAACCTAGCCTAGGGAATCATGCTATCATGTCTAATTCTATCATTCCCTTGGAATCCAAGGTTGAGGAAAAGGTGGGTAATTTAAAAGATAAGGTTTGATATTTATACTTTGATGGTGTAGAATCTAGGCATGGTAAAGGTGCGAGGATTGACTTAAAATCTCCCCTTGGTCATATTTTCAAATTTGCATATCAGTTAGAATTTGAAGCGACCAACAATGTGTTTGAATATGAAGCCTCGTTGTTGGGTATTGAACTGGAAAAGGCTTTAAAAGTTAAATTGATAAGTATCAAGGGTGATTCAAATTTATTTATCATGCAAATTAAAAATAAATTCACATGTAAAAATCAGAGATTAAAAAATTATAGGTATGTTGTGTGGGATACCATGGAGTATTTTGATGCCATTAACCTTGAAGTTATCCCAAGGAAGCAAAATAGTTTGGACAATGAATTAGTTGTTGTTGCTTCCACCATGTAATTATCTGATAATTTAATTGAAGATAAAATTAAGATGGAAAATGTTTTTAGACCTTCTGTCTCAAATAGCTCTGAGCATTGGTAGGTCTTTGATGATGAAAGATAGATTATTCGCTTCTTAGACAATTTGGATGAGTTTCAGGGTTTTCAAGTAAAGTATAAGGAGGATGGACCTGATATCGATGAAGATATTTTAGATCCTACTCCTCGGAATGTTATTACTCTTGAGCAACACTTTGATTGGCATGATGCTATTAAGAAGAAAGAGGAAAATAAAATTGATCCTAGAGAGTTTGTTGAAGTAAACATTGGTACATCTAAAGATCCTAGAATTATTAAAATTGGTAAGGATACTAATGAAGATGAAAAAAATAAATTAATAAATTTACTTCACGAGTATAGGGATGTTTTAGCTTTTTCTTACGATGAATTAAAAGGCTATAGGAAAGATGTTATGGAACATACCATTCCCTTAAAGGATGAAAATGCTAAGCCATTTCGTCAGAAACTTAGACAAATAAATCCTAAATTGGCCCCCTTAGTCCAAAAGAAGCTCACAAAGATGTTGGTTGTTGGCATTATTGCTCAAACTAAGCATTCTACATGGTGCTCAAATTTGACGATCGTTAGGAAAAATAATGGTACAATAAGATTGTATGTCGATTTTAGAAACCTTAATTTAGCTTGTAAAAAGGGCAATTACCCTTTGCCTTATATGGATACCATGTTGCAAAGAGTGACGAGATCTAAGATGATGTCATTGTTAGATGGTTTTTCCGAACATAATCAAGTTTGGGTAAAAATGGAGGATCAAGATAAAACGATTTTCACCACACCATGGGGAACATTTGAATACGTAAGAATGCCTTTTGGTCTAACGAATGTTGGGGCTACTTTCCAAAGGGCCATGGACTATGATTTTAAAGGTTTAATTGGAAAATTCATTGAAATATATCAAGATGACCTTATTGTTTTTTCTAAGAATTGTATTGATCATATAAGTCATCTTAGGCAAGTTTTTTACAAATATAGGGAATTTGGCATTTCTTTAAATCTTGTTAAATCTATCTTTGGGGTAACTAAAGGGAAGTTACTTCGCCACATAGATTGAAAGGCTAGGATCAAGATTGATCCCGAAAGGGTTGAGGAAATTCAAAATAATCCTCTACCCCATAATCTAAAATCCCTCCAGTCCTTCCAAGGAAAAATAAATTTTCTTAGAAGATTTATTCTGAATTATGCAGAATTAGCAGAGCCTATTCAAAGCCTTTTGAAAAAAGAAGCAATTTTTTTGTGGAAAGAAGATAATAGAAAGGTTTTTCAACAAATAAAGAATGTTATAGCTAAAGCTTCTATTTTAATTAGTCTCGATTATTCCAAGGATTTCATGATTTTCTCTTTTGCTTCTGAGGATACCATTGTCGGTGTCTTACTTCAGAAAAATAAAGATGGACAAGAACAACCTATTCCTTTCATGAGTAGAGCACTTCAGAATTCTGAGTTCAATTACACTACCATAGAAAAACAAGTTTATGCCTTAGTTAAATCTCTTCAGCATTTCATGACATATGTGGGATATTCCAAAGTCATGGCTTACGTCCCACATTCCGCTATCAAAGATATATTAATTCAAACTGATTGCTTAGGAACTCATGCTAGGTCGGTAACCAAAATTCAAGAATATGATTTGCAAATTAAAGCCACCAAGTTGGTCAAGGGTTAAGGTTTAGCTGAGATGTTAACTGAAAATAATGAGAAAGCTCTTGGTTTGATTTGTCTTAACGATTCATCTTCACCTGAGTTGCAAAGGTTAGGAGAGCATGAATGGTACAAGGATATTATATACTACCTATTGAATCTTACATGTACTAGCCATTTAGTTGCTCATAAAAGAAGGGCTCTTAGATTAAAGACTTCTAAGTATTGCCTCATGAAAGATGGCCTTGGGTGGCAAAATCTAGAGGGCATTATACTTAGATGTGTTGACGAAGTTGAGTCTAAAAAGTCGATTTTCGAGTTTCACTATGGATTTTGTGGAGGGCATTATGCTGCTAGAACTACCGCCCACAAAATCCTTAGAGATGGATATTATTGGCCTTCAATTTTTACTGATGTGCACAAATTTGTTAGATGTTGCCAATCTTGTCAATTGTTCATTGGGAAATAGAAGCTAGTTGCCCTGCGCCTTCAACCTGTGATTGTTGAGGCTCCTTTTCAGCATTGGGGTCTGGATTTCATAGGAAAATTTCATGAAAATTATAGCAATGGATACTCAAGGATTTTGACCGCTATTGATTATTTTACAAAATGGGTAGAAGCCATTCCACTAAGAATGTCATTAAAAAGGTTATTATGGACTTTCTTGAAAATCAAATAATTACTAGATTTGGTGTCCCTACCAAGATCACTACTGACAATGCTAAGGCTTTCAGTTCTATGGAACTTTCATCATTATGTTTTAAGTATGGCATTATGTTATCTCATTCATCTAACTATTATCCTTAGGGTAATGGTTTGGCTAAATCAAGTAATACAAATCTTATAACCATTATCAAGAAAATAGTGGGAGATAACAAGCGATCTTGGGACAATAAAATAAATTATGCTTTTTGCGCAGATAGGATAACAAAAAAGAAAGCTACTGGTAAAAGTCCCTTTGAATTAGTTTATGGCCTAGACGCAACTTTTCCAATCCACCTTAAATTTCCATCTTATCAACTCCAACACTTTACTAACGATAAAACTGTTGTCCAGAATAGAATTGATCAGCTTGTAGAGTTGGATGAAACTCATAGGAAGGCTTTTGATAATATGTATAAGAATCAATCTAACATCAAGAAAATCTTTGACAAAAAATCTCGTCCTAGATCTTTATAGGTTGGAGATATGGTCTTGTTGTGGGATCGAAAGAATGAAAAACCAGGAAAGCATAACAAATTTAACAGTTTGTGGCTAGGACCATACATCATTTGAGGCATTGTTGGACCCAACTCATTCCATTTGAGAACATTGGAAGGCGAACCACTGGATTTACCCGTGAATGGCCAAACGCTCAAATTGTACTTCAAAGAGGACATCTGATTCCACTGGGCATATTTTGTATTTTATTCCTAACCCTACACCCTTTCATTTTAGCATTTCATTTTGTAGTTATGTCAGATTCATGTTTTTCATGTTATTAGGATAGTTAATAAATGAAGATCTTATATATTTCATGTGCTTAATGTTATATGAATGATTTTTGAATGGACGCAACTTATGTTATATTATGTGTTGTGTGGATGCAAATTCTGGATTCTCGCGTTACTCGGGAGCAGCAATTGTTGACCTAGGTTTTCATTGATGTCAATATGGCAATATTCTAGATACTAGATATGAAGCCAAGGGGAAGCAAAGTAGATCCATCAAGAGACAGAAGCAAGGCCATCAGGATAGCTAAACCATAAGCAAGAGGAGCTAACAAATGTGGCATATCAAAGCATATTGCAGAATATCAAAGCAAGAGAGGCATATCGGAAAAGGAAAAAGCCATCAAGGTATGAAGGTCTAAGGGCAGGGATTTGAAAGACACTGCCAAGCTAGAGGAGCCACATTAGAGCAAGAGGAGCCAGAGGAGGCAAAACAGAGCTATCGGAGCTATAAGAGGAGCCATAAATATATGCCATATATATATGCCAAAGAAGAAAAGAGCAAACAAAGGAGCAAACAGAGCAATCAGAGGAGAAAACGGAGCAACCAAAGCTATCGGAGAGCATATATGGATGCATTTATACAATCGGGAGCTATCAGAGCCATATCATGAGTAAGTATGCCAGCGAAAGAAGAGCGGAAGAGTTAAAAGGAGCGGAGCATAGAGAAGAGCAGAAAGGCAAAGTTTATATATATGTATGCAGATATACACTATCAGCGGCAAAAACTTACTTATATGCATGTAATACACTACCAGAGGCACAAACTCATATATATAAGCTATATACACTATCGGAGGCCAAAACATATATATATATATATATATATAGTATATAAAATATATAGGAAATTTACCGCTAACAGAGGTGGAAAATTATAGTTGTATTGGAATACACTATCGAACCAAATAAATAAATATATATATATATATATATATAATATATGGCATTTATGTTAACAGAGGTGGAAATATATAGTTGTATTGGAATACACTATCGAACCAAAGAAATATATATATATATATATATATATATATATATATAATATATATATATATATATATCGGCGACAGTGAAATCGGCGGGTTCTACCATGCCATCACCCCAAAACCCCCGACTGTGATGTATGTCGCGGAGCCGATGGTCCAATTGTAACATGGTTCAATGCAATATCGCATCCGCAGGAGGATCGGCCATCGGTGATGTCATGGGCCCGACATATAAAAGATCTCCGGAAGCCACGAATCGCCGGTTGCGACTACACAGTCGGACAGGATGGGTTTTATATACCCAACTATATAAGGTTTGAGTTTCGTGTATAAGGGATTTTCAATGTATTGTCGGGTTTCAGTGTAAAGACCGAAATACAAAGGAAAATCCCCAGACGCCTTGATCACCGATTGTGATTTATGTAGCCCGATACAGGAATAATTGCGGGTAAAACATATTTGAAGTCCGCCCTTTCGAGTTTCGGTTGCATTTTATAACATTTCCTGTGTAATTCAAATAATTGGATTGCGCGGGGTTTGAAGGCCGAAATGCATGAACAACGGTTTTGATAGTTTATTGGGCTAAATCATGGAAATGGTGATTGCGATTGGGACATGGCATGTCCATTAAACAATAAAGTCCTATGTATGAATGATATTAGAAAGAAAAAAGGGGCTCTCTCTGATATCTGTTAATAAGCATCATTTCCTCTGTAATACACCCAACTCTTCTGCATTAACGTGTCCGTGAAGCAGTAGCTAATTTGAATAGGCAGAGGAAACTACAACGCCCAAGGAGGGAAGCTGAAGGATCAAGTGAGGCAGAGGAAACTACAACAACTAAGAAGGAAACCAAAGAGCCAGCAAGAAAAAGGAAACCGAGAGACAGAGGCATGGGGAATGTATACAATAGAAAAAACTGAGAATAGAGCGTGTTGAACACTATTATTACAGTTGGAGGAAATAGAGACAGCGAGAGGGTCTAACAGAATAGAAAAAAGGGCTGAAGGACCAACAGGACACGAGATAGTCGAAGGGGAGAAGTAGCCAGTAGAGAAGCAGTCATTAGAACAGATGCTTGAATATAAAGTTGTTCTTTATGCAGAGCTTAGTGCAGCTAACAATAGACTGACTAAAGCTGTGTGAAGACATTATCAGAGAGCACGAAGGCTATTGGAGACTCTATGTGGACAGTATGAAGAGTTGTAAAGACTCCTTCATTGGAAGATTGGTTGTCATTAATGTTGTAGCATGGGGACTACAATAAAGTTGTATACAGACAAAACTCAGTAATGAAGAGTTCTGAGAGAAGAACATTACTATCAAATGTGCCTTAACAAGATTGGGTCGGAACCCTTGGGGCTGGTGCCTCGGAAGTAAGTAGGATTGGAGTCCTTGGGGCTGGTGCCTCAGAAGTAAGAAGGATTGGAGTCCTTTGGATTGGTGCCTTAGAAGTAAGAAGGAATGGTGTCCTTGGGACTGGTGTCTCAGGAACTGGAAGGATTGAAGTCCTTGGGAGTTGGTGCTCCTAAGTCCAAGATTGTTGCCTTTGTTGAAATAGAGTTGGAGCTCTGGAGGTTGGAGCCTCACAAAAGTCCAAGTTGGTGCTTCGCAATTGATTGCAACCACTTATATATTGTATCTATTTTTCTGCAAAGATTATATTAATAAAATCATTTATTATTGTTGTTCATCTTGTGTTCTGAATATATATGTTTTAACAAGTAAAACAATAGTCGGAAAAAGAAATATTGATTCACCCCCCCTCTCAGTATTTCCAACAATTGGTATCAGAGCTAGTACCTTCATTCAAAGCCTAATAGCTTGAAGGTTGATCTTTAGAACACAAATGGCGAAGTCAAGGAAGAAAGCCTCAAATCCTCCTAAGGGTGTGCCTCTCTCTACCACTAAAATAAAAGACAATCAATTTGCGGAAGCTCCATGTTTCAATGGGAACTTTAATATATGGGAAGCAAGAATGAGGAATTTCTTACAGACTCAAGGAATTGAAATCTAGAAATCAGTAATTGACGATAGCAAGAAGGATGGAGAATCCAAGGAGTAAAATGCAAAAGCAATGAAGGCAATATTGAATGGGCTACCTGATTCTATAAAGAACAATCTAGGAAAACATGCATCAACAAAGGGTATATGGGACAAACTTCATGACCTTCACTCAAAAGAAGCATTGACCATGACCATTAGTCAAGAAGATGATGGAAATCAAGAAGGAAATTCATAACCCTTCATAGAAGCTGAAAATGAGAATGATGACATCAAGGCTGAAACAGACCTAGAAGATGAAGAGAATGTAAAAGATTTTGTAGAAGATCTCCTCACTCAACTTATGGATGCCATGGAAGAAATTAACAATTTGAAAAAGGAAAATGAGGAAATTAAGAAGATAGCAATCGCTGGTGACCAAGATCAAACAAGGGAGAAAGTTGACCTTGTCAAGCTTCAAGTACAAGAAAGGGATGAAGAGCTTGCCAAGCTTAAGAAGGAATTTCATCAAAGCAAAAGAAAGCAACATGAAGAAATCATATCCATGACAAATCAATTGGATAAAGAAAAGAAACGAGAAGATGCCTTGTCAAGACAACTTGAATAAAGACACAATAGTTTGAACAAATATGAAGAAGAGATTGGTCAGTACAAGGTAGAGGTCTCCTCTCTCAAATCTCAACTACAAGAAGCAAGGAAAAAAGCACAAGGAGTTGAGAAGACAATGGAAGCATTGGAAGTCATAGAAGGACAGGTTGATGAAGCAGGAAAGGAAAGAAACACCATGATATGTCAACTAAAAGCAAAAGATGAAGAAATATTCAAAATGAAGTAAGATGTCATCTTCCTTAAAATAGAAGCAAATGAAGCTACTCGTATCAAGGAAGAAATTGAGAAACAACTTGTTAAGAAGAATAATGAGTGTGAAAGATTGGAAGAAGAGATTTTCTTCCTCAAAAAAAAGGTTGAAGGGATGAACAAAATCTTGAAGAGATCTCAGGCTTGGATGACATGCTCAACTATCACAGATGTCCATTTGATAGATCAAGTCTCAGGTATGCAGGTGAATCCTCAAACAAGAAGGATAATGCTTCAAATAGAATTCTTATTCATGAACAATGTAGAATGTTTCAAGTTTCATAACATTGGTCATATGGCACATGATTGTAACTTAACTTGGGCTCTTACACAAGCTAGAGCCATGCAAAGAAGAAAGTTACACAAGTATGGAGAAGGAAGCAAATACAATCCAAAAGTCCTTTGAGCTCTCCAGCCAACAGTGTATGTCATTGGCCTGAATTTTGACAATCTAAGCATTTGATGGGAAGACACTGCCAAAAGAGATGATGCATATAGTTAGGGGGAGCATGTGATTCTTAATCATTATTGCAGAAGCTATCAGTGAAAGGGTCCTTATGAAATCCTTGTTGAAGCTCTATTAACAATCATTCTTTGATAAAGATCACTTCTCAGGAGTACTCCACTAAAGAACATGATCCTATAACCATTCTTTGGACTGTTGTTAAAGATACTTTCCACTTAAATCTCTAAGTAGTATTTGGAACAATATAGAATGGCATCTAATACTAAAGAAATAGAGCAAACAACTATGGTGTTGTTATCACAAAATTTTATGTCTTGACTCAGGGATTTAATGTGAGAACAAATAAATTATGGACACTAATAGAGGTAGTCTTCAAACAAACAAATACATCTAGAATGGAGTTTGAAGTAAGAGCAGCTGGCAGCATATAACAAAATTGAAGCATTACATGAAGATGCAAATCAACAATTGTATTTAAAAGACAGTCATAGACTAGATATCTAAATATGTTAGTGGAAATAACTTGTAAAGATATGTACAAGAACACAAGGAAAAGATGGCTCATAGAAAGGAAAATGTGGTGCAGTCAAATATAACTTACGCTAAGACTGGTCACTGAGAAAATATAGCAACAATAAGGCACAACCTCTCACCATTTCATCCAAACGCAGTGATGTTGAATACTGGATGGCAGTGACTCAAGGAGAAGCACAGAGACACAAAGGAACTTGGATCTGAAGAAATATAACAAGAAAGAAAATTTTAGTGGAATTTTCTCTTTATTCAGACTAAAAAGGCCTCTCAATTCTGATTGTGGAGATAACAACATGGATTGGAGCATAAAAACCTGGACTTGGACACTTGGTGTATGGCTATTTCCAATCTGATTGAAAGCATTGGAGTAGAGCATCCTTTAAGTATTATAAAAGCCATGATAAAGTAGTTCTGAGACATGAAGAGGGAATAATGTGCTAATTGATGATAAAGAATCAATCCTTCTATCTTGAGTAAAAATAAAGGCACTATGACAAGGGGAGTCACAGGCCCATGAAAATCTACCATTCATGAAGAAAAAAGCAGTTTGATAGGGGGAGTCTATGTCATTCCTTTGCCATTGATGTCAAAGGGGGAGAGAAGAAGAATATTGTCATCAATAACAAAGGGGGAGATTGTTGGCCTAGATTGTCATTGATGTCAATATGGAAATATTCTAGATACTAGATATGAAGCAAATGGGAAGCAAAGCAGATTCATGAAGAGATAAAAGCAAGGCCATCAGGATAGCCAAGCCATATAAGCAAGAGGAGTTAACAAAGGTAGCATATCAAAGCATATTGCAGAATATCAGAACAAGAGAAGCATATCAGAAAAGGCAGAAGCCATCAAGGTATGAAGGTCTAAGGGCAGGTCTTTGAAAGACACTGCCAAGACAGAGGAGCCACATTGGAGCAAGAGGAGCCATAGGAGGCAAAACAGAGCTATCGAAGCTACAGGGGGAGCCATAAATATATGCCATATATATGTGCCAAAGAATAACAGAGCAGAGCAATCGGAGGAGCAAACGGAGCAAACAGAACTATCAGAGAGCATATATGGATGCATTTATACTATCAGGAGCTATCAGAGCCATATCAGGAGTAAGTATGCCAGCCAAAGAAGAACGGAGGAGTTAAAAGGAGCAGAGCATAGATAAGAGCGGAAAGGCAGAATTTATATATATGTATGCAGATATACACTATCGATGACAAAAACTTATTTATATGCATGCAATACACTACTGGAGGCACAAACTCATATATATAAGCTATATATACTATCAGAGGCCAAAACATATATATATATATATATAGATGGGGCATTTACACTATCGGAGGCGAAAATTATAGTTATATTGGAATACACTATCGGAGCAGAGAAATATATATATATCAGCATATATATTTATATAGATGATAGTGAAATCGGCGGGTTCTACCATGCCATCACACCAAAACCCCGACTACAATGTATGTCGTGGACCCGATGGTCCGATTGTAACATGGTTCAATGCAATAT
Organism: Pinus taeda; assembly: GCA_000404065.3. Lineage (NCBI taxonomy): Eukaryota > Viridiplantae > Streptophyta > Pinopsida > Pinales > Pinaceae > Pinus > Pinus taeda. The sequence continues at coordinate 27,117 of APFE030416491.1, forward strand.
TACATCCGCAGGAGGATCGACCGTCGGCCAGCAACAATGTCATGGGCCCGCCGTATAAAGGATCTTCGGAAGCCATGAATCGCCGATTGCGACTACACAACCAGACCCGATGGGTTTTATATCCCCAACTGTATAAGGTTTGAGTTCCGCGCATAAGGGATTTTCAGTGTATTGGCAGGGTTTGGTGTAAAGATCGAAATACAAAGGAAAATCCCTGGAAGCCTTGATCCCTAATTATGATTTATGTAGCAGATCCGATATAGGAATAGTTGTGGGTAAAACATATTTGAAGTCTACCCTTTAGAGTTTCGGTCGCATTTTGATATATTTCCTATGTAATTCAAATAATTGGATTGCGCGGGGTTTGAAGGCCGAAATGCATGAACAACGGTTCTGATAGTTCAGTGCGCTGAATCATGGTGATGGCTATTGCGATTGGGACGTGGCATGTCCATTAAACGATAAAGTCTTGTGTATGAACGATATTAAAAAGAAAAAAAGGGGCTCTCTCTGATATCTGTTAATAGGCATCATTTCCTCTGTAATACACCCAACTCTTCTGCATTAACGTGTCCGTGAAGCAGTAGCTAATCTGAATAGGCAGAGGAAACTACAATGCCCAAGGAGGGAAGCCGAAGGATCAAGCGAGGCAGAGGAAACTACAGCGACCGAGAAGGAAGCCAAAGAGTCAGCGGAAAAAAGGAAACCGAGAGACAGAGGCATGAGGAATGTATAAAACAAGAGAAACAAAGAACAGAGTGTGTTGAACGCTATTATTACAGTTGGAGGAAACAGAGATAGCGAGAGGGTCTTGCAGAACAGAAAAAAGGGCCAAAGGACCAACAGGACACGAGATAGTCGAAGGGGAGAAGTAGCGAGCAGAGAAACAGTCATGCTAAAGCATTCACTGTGACATTAGAAAAAATGCTTGAACCGAAAGTTGTTCCTTATGCAGAGCTTAGTGCAGTTAACAATAGACTGACTAAAGCTGTGTGAAGGCATTATCAGAGAGCATGAAGGCTACTGGAGACTCTATGTGGACAATATGAAGAGTTGTAAAGACTCCTTCATAGGAAGATTGGTTTTCATTGATGTTGTAGCATGGAGACTACAGTAAAGCTATATACAGACAGAACACAGTAATGAAGAGTTTTGAGAGTAGAACATTACTATCAAATGTGCTTTGACAAGATTGGGTCGGAACCCTTGGGGTTGGTGCCTCAAAAGTAAGTAGGATTGGAGTCTTTGGGACTGATGCCTCAGAAGTAAGAAGGATTGGAGTCTTTTGGATTGGTGCCTTAGAAGTAAGAAGGATTGGTGTCCTTGGGGCTGGTGTCTCAGGAACTGGAAAGATTGAAGTCCTTAGGAGTTGGTGCTCCTAAGTCCAAAATTGTTGCCTTGGCGAAATAAAGTTCGAGCTCTGGAGGTTGGAGCCTCACAAAAGTCCAAGTTGGTGCTTCGCCACTGATTGCAACCATTTATATATTGTATCTATTTTTCTGCAAATATTATATTAATAAAAACATTTATTATTGTTGTTCATCTTGTGTTTTGAATATATATGTTTTAACGGTAAAACAATAGTCGGAAAAAGAAACACTAATTCAACCCCCCTCGATATTTCCAACAGCAATGTGTCCCCAACTAGAGCCAGATGTTGACCACTATGTGTCAATGACCCATAGTAGTACACCCCCATTTTTCGCAAAAGGAGTAGTGTATGGTCAATGTGTTAATGTCGTTCATCTATCATCATCAGTGTAATCATCATGTTATAATGTAAACCCATTATGCATGTATATGATGTAAATAATCTCAGCAAAACCGTGTTATGTATGTAACAACCTAGGTAGACCTACTTTTCTAGTGGAGATCTACATTTTGGGAGGTTTTTAATCTCACCGATCCATTCTCGGATAGTCGACAGAGTTTTCCTTCAATCTTACCTCAAAGCCAGAATGGATTTTGTCACTGGGATCTTAAGTGAGTCCTAGTATTGTAGATTGATTCTATGTACAAGTGATTTGGAATAATCCTAACTATTTAGTTAGGTTATTTTATTACAAATTGTTTGGTCTGCTGGATTATATTTGTGTTGCAGAAATGGCTAGTCTGTGAGGGTCTATTAGAAATGAGTTTTCCCTCTTATAATGTAAAAAATATGAAAATCATGATGTAAAGTGTCTTGAGGGTTGGAAAAATAATTTATCTCCTCAGAAGGTTAATTAATTAAATTTTTTGGTCAAAAATTAAGTAAAATCCTAAGGCAAAAATTAATTAATTCTAGGTCCTAGATAAATTTAAATTCTCCAAAGGCAAAATTCGTCAATCCTTAGAAATCAAATTTTAAAAAGTCCTGGGACTAAGGTAAATTAATTATTTTGCTAAATTTTAAGCCTTTAGTCCCTCGAGGTTAAGTCAAAGTCAAATTTTTGAATAAATTAACTCAAAATTTTTATTTTTGAGTTAATTAAAATGGATTTCATTGAAAAATTTGAATTTCCTCAAGAATTTAATATTTCGACGGATGAGATTAAAAGAAATTTTAATCCCCATCAATGGCCCGAGGTTGCTTTGACAAGGATCACTCGAATTAGTCATTGGAGGATTTATCTTTAAATAGGAAGTCATTTTTCAGTTGATCCATTCGATCTTTGAGTCGTGTGCTAATCGAAAATCTCGTGTAATATTTTTCTGAATAATAAAGAAAGATTTTGGGGTTAATTTTTTCCGGTGTTAATATTCATGGAAATTCTTTAAGATTTGTTGTTTTCATGCATAAAAAAAATTTAGTCATTAATGATAGCTTCTAAAAGAGTGATTTGAGTATAGGTATCTTGCTTAATTGTTGGGGTTTGAATGATAATTTAAATTTTGAATGTAATAGCAAGTATCTCTATTTATCTGAATATTATTACTATTTTCTCGCTATATTTTGATGGCTAAATTGAGTTTTGCATAAAAGTCTTGATTTTTAGATCCTTAGGCGTTAGGGGAAATTTTCAGTTGGACCGGCCCACTCTTGATCCGTGTTTTCTGAAGAGCCCAACTAAATTTAATCTCAGGCTTTTCATAAGATTTTTATTAGTGATGCATGAAGGGTTTCAAGCTAAGCATCTCCAAAAAATTTAAAATTTAATTTTATGTGCGAAATTGATAAATCTGGCTGTTGAAAGCCTTAGATTATCAAATCTAGGAGTGAAGTTGGACTCGCACTCCTTAGATCTGTCATTCTTATGAATAGATATGTAAAAAAAAAAAATGGGTTTTCTGACTTGGGTTTTTGAAGTTTTATTTATTTTTGTATATCTAGGTTTTGGGTGTTTTTGTTTTCAAGTACAAGTTGCAGATCTGAAGGCGAAGTTTGATTTGAAACCAGATCTAGGCCCTAGAGAGTAAGATCTGGACTCAAAATCATTTTTGCAAGAATATTATGCAGCCTTTTGCATTCCAAAGGTTTGAATTTATTTTTTAATCTAGAAGAATTTTTTAAAGGGTTTCACTGATAAATCTGAAGTAGAATATATCAACTTAATCAAAGGTTTCTCGGAAAATCTTTAAGGTTTCGTTCAGCTACCATTTTCCTCTTTGTCTGCTACATTTGAAATTTCTTTTTCTCTAAAAAAATTCAAAATTCATTTTTTATTTCTACTACCTAGGGTTTTCTCCTCATTCCTGAGTTTTTTTTATTTATTTGTTGCCATCAAAACCCCTTTTCCCCCTTCCATTCCTTTAATATGCAATTCCTCGACCCACCTCCCTCCCTCGAAACCCTGCGATTTCTTCATCCTCTCGATGCTCTGTTCAGTGTGCATCTGCTCCCTCTATTCTCACTTACTCCTCCCGTCGGCCTACTACAAACCCGTCCTCCCTTTGTGGTTGCCTCATTTGGCCCTCTTGCGTGAGTACATCAAGCTCCTTTGCGCTTGGCTCCTTAACTGCAGCGACGAAATCAGTCTGTCCAACCTGCAGCTCCTCGCCCTCCCGTCGAGCTACAAACCCTCCATCGTTACGCTGCCAAGTCCTCTACCCACGCTCCTCGACCTACAAGTATCCTTGTCGTCGCTTGTCCAACCTACACATACACACAAACAATGCAAACCCACACTTTGGTTACTTATTTGGTGACTTTATGATTGAAAATCAAATAAACTATCAAAGGAATTTGCGCTTTCACAATTGATATTTTAATGTGGCATATGACCCATTAAAATTTTAATTTTTAACCCTTTGATTCATTTTAATTCCATCACATTAAAAGATTTTGATTTCTTTATTTATCACATTCAATTAATTGCTTAAAGAATAATTAAATTGTTAAACTAAAGTTCCTTGGTGTTTTTGGTGTTATGTGCAAAATCTTAAATTTTCGTGATTTGTCTATTGTCAATATGCGATAAATGTTTAAAAAATCATATTCACTGTTATTTTGCTAGATTAACCTGTATGCTAAAGTTTTGGGCATTGTACCATTAATTGTTCATAATCATCACTTTGCCACATTATAAATTGCTCTGGGTGGCTCTTGTGATTGTGATCTATCTATCTCAATTAACCTAAACTTGCTTTAAATTCATCAAGTTGTTCATCCTTAAAATCTCCTAGAGCTTGTATTCCACAGGTTATCTTCATCCATTCACCTTAGGGACTAGCCCCCTTGACTTGTCTATGAGAGAGTCTAAACGAAATGAGTAAGGATCAGAGTGACATCCCTTACCCTAAGCGTTGTCGCGGTGCCTAGACACTTTGTGCAACAATAGGGTCTTTCCATGACTCCCACCTCTCTGAAGGAAGATAAATTTTACCAAAAGGCTTTGAACCTGTACATTCATTCTGGAGTGATGGATCTACAATGATGGTAACCAATACGTGCACAAATGGCTCATTGAAGAGCTTCTTCAATCGAGTGGCTTCATAATGAGCCATGCTTGTTTAATGGTTCTCCCAAATTTCAGGTTTTGATTCATCCACGAAAGAGGTGGATTCCATACTGTCAGACCAACAAATTTCAGCAATGTACTTCAGACCATAAAGTCACTGAAATATCTCAAAAAGCAGCGATCCTCTATAGGGTTTATCCATAAATACACTCAAAATCTTTATAGTGAGGTATCTGATAGGTGTTTATCAAGAACACTAGGGATCAACAGCTTCTCCATTTCATCAAATCTTCAAATCTAAGACCTCCATCTTAACTTCCACTTTCTATTGCATTACTAAAGAAGAGGGTCATCATGTGTAACCTCTAAGCCATCATAAGAGTCATCATGTTTAGTTGTCATGACTTGTCTTTATCATCAAGCAAGAAAAGTCATCAAGGATTTTATAACTCCCTCTAAAACCTTGCATCAGGTGAGCATCTAGCCTTGAATCATGAGCTTCCCTTACAAGACATAAGACTTTTCACATAGTAACGATAACAACAAACTTTTATGAAGCTTCATGTCAATAAGGATGAATGACTACTACCAACACATCAAATTACCCAAGTCATGATTTCGCATTCAGACATCTATAACTATAAGATCAGGACGTCAAGAACAAGGTCCAAGGCATCTCTATTTTGCTCAGCAGGGCTGATACAAGGAATGGCTCCAAAGTGCCATGCACTTCTTTTTCCAGCTGCCAGACTTCTACGAGGTACCCAAAGGTGCCAGTATGAGCTTCCATTGATTCAACTACTTAGATAAGGATATGAATGACTGCCCTCAATCTATTCAACAAGATTTATTCACATCTATTCACAGAGTTTAAAGGACAACTTCACTAAAACACACAAGTCCTTTCTTTGTTGAGGCTTGACCTTTCTACAAAAGAGAGCATATTTTTCAAGATAACGGACCAGACCAAGGCACCACCTCCCTCTTGGCCAGTTGATCCTTCTCACTGCATAAGAAGTGAAGCTGAACAGAGGATCACTGATCTGCACTTTTTGAAGATGTCAATTAACAAAAATTATATGGTCAGACCAACTCAACTCTATGTACCATTCGTTGTAGGTTGTGCAAAAGACTTCACAGAAGGAATTCTCTCATTGTATGATTTCATGCAGGGATGAATCCTTTATAACTAACGATCTTTTGATGCAAACTCTCGGCCTTATTACCAATCAGTGCATCCAGGACTCTTCCTTCAGATAACAGCAAGAATGTCGGCCCATTCGATCATCCTTGTCGGGTCAGCTTTCTTAGAAGATAGGGATGGAATTTATATATATATATATATATATATATATATATATATGAATCCATATCCTAGCTCCTTGACTGTCAATAACTTGAATGCTTGCAGTGGTTGCTTTAGTCATATGGATAAGCTTAGGATCACATGGAGCCTCAGTTCCATGGCAAGATTTCCCCAATCTACTCGGTTCCTTCCTGAAGAACTTAATTGCACTGTAATCAAAACTTGGGTTCTTGGGCAAAACCTGACCACATTGATACGTAACCATAATATGAGTTCATATCAAATGATTGGCAAATTATGTTGTAGAATGAGCGAGGTCCCTTCTGAAGTACACTATCAGATGAACATTGGTCACTCATACAGACTTGAAACACCTCATATCTAAACAACTACCTTTGATAGGATGCTCAAGATTGGTCTTCTAATACTGAGATCATGGGAATTTATTATACTATGATTTAGTCACTGATTTGAGACCTTAAAAAAAAAAAACCATTCTGACCCTTTTCATCTAACAACAAATGTGCATCCATAGTCTACTTATTTTCAGACTGGCAAAGGGAGAAGATCATGGGGTCTCGACAATAAACTCTAAATTGTGAGTCGCCTTTACTCCAAAGGATTTCAGAGCTCGCATTCTGTCATATAAGTTAATGCTAGATAATATCACAGACAATCACTTTCTTCAAATCAAAAAATGTCATTATGTCACCTAAAGAGTTATGATTATCTGAAAAATTCCAGAGTCAGCAAAGCTATGCGAAGTGCCCCATATCAATGTAAGGAACTCGGATGAAAACATCTCTTGCGTTATCCTACAACGAAACTCCAACTACATGCTTGGAGATTCGTTGCTCCAAAATAAATATTGTACTCCTTCAAATGTGGCATCATAGTGGCTCGGTCACATGTTCTTCAAGACAAAATTTCATGAGTGACATGAATTATAAAGCAAATCATACAAGATTATACCAATAACTAACCCATGATAACAAAGCCGAGAAACCGTGTATATGAGTGCACAGATTCAAGATCATTGTACATATATGATACTAAGGTCGCCCATACATTGTACCAAATTCAATGTATACAACAGTGCTGGAATTATGCTGTCGCGATTATGAACAGAGGATACTTGTATGAAGCGAAACCATATTACGCAAAGACTGTAACATACTGAGGCTATTAGGAGGTGTGATATCATTGTCATTATGATTAGATCATACCAGATAGAGAATCCATCATGTAGAAGTTCATTATAGGAGATTGAGAGTAGTTCTAAAACATGTGTGAGAAACAGAGCGTGGTCTTGTAGAGTCAAGATAGAACAGACCTGAAGTGACAGTGAAGGTTACATCAATTCACAAAATCTAGACCGTGCCATCATCCAAGGAGCTGGAGCAAGTTATGCCTCAGGGCCTCTTCAAGTCAGTTTTTTTTTTCGATTTAGCTTAGAGAGGGTAACTTCAAAGTATATTTCAAACAATAATTCACAGAGCTTCAGAATTTCAGACTTTTGAGGAAACTCAGAGAATTAATTTCAGACATTATGTGTTGAGCTTAGGACTGCGATTTACTGAACAACAAACTTGGCTTGATGTAAGCTATTGAATCAGCCCCTTGGTCTTTCCAAATCAGGGTTTGTATGCTCCTCAAAGTCTTCGCTCTCCTTAAATAAGATTTAGGCCTAGACCCAGTGATTCTGCCGAGAATTTGACAAAGAGCTCGATCCTAGAACTGTGGTGATCTTCTTTCCTTGTTAGGACCAACAAATAATTTTACTCTTGCTTGGGCTTGACTCATTTTGAGCTCTGATACCATGTTAATTTTAGGTTAACATGTTCTTTGCTTAGGATAGTTACTTCAATATTCCATATTAGCCCATTCTTCAGTCCATTAGCAAACATATTGACAATAACTAAAGAAAGAACATATATAACAGACACAAAAGACAAGCCAAGACAAGAGGACACTGTAATATGCCTCAAGCCAGGGAAAAACCCCAAGATGGGGAAAACCGTTGATAAATTCTTCTTATTATCAATATCAAATCTTCAGTAGAGGCAAAGTACAAATAATTTAAAGTCAAAATTACTTGCTTATTTGGAAACCCAAGGTCACTGCCCTAGACAAGTGGAAGGCCCAATCAAAGACTGTAATTCTGGCATTCTATCTCAGTGATTAGATGGTACCTTACTAAAGCGTGGTCTGGTTAGGTTATCTTGTAAATCACTGTTGTCCCAGACAACTGTTCCAAATACCCTTATTTTAGATGCCACCTTCCTTGGCAAACATGATGGTGCCCTTTTGCTAGCTCTAGGGTTAGGACAAAAACCTTATTAGGTATTTCGGCCTCCTTACCTAAGCTGGTGAATGCTTGTGGCCTTTTTGAGACATAAGATCCGTAGTGCGGCTTTATTGAAAGGGAGATATTGCCTTGCATTGTCCATAAGCCAACCCACAACTTTGGCCTACCTTACTGCTCCTGCAATGACAAAATTTACTCATCCAAAGAGACCAGAATTCTCTCAAGACCAGCGATTGTCCTATTTGTTGCATCTCGGCCTTGATGTAGAAGAAGAACCCAAAAACAAAAACAATCATTCATTCTTCTAGAGCTCGACTACCTCAAACATGCATTGAAGCCTTTTGATGTGTCAAATGAGGTTGGAAGACACCTCTTTATATACAAATTGGCGAGGGTCAAGAGACATGGCATTTGGGCTTTATAAGTCTACATGGAGGTGAGGCTGACCTTGACAATTTGCATATGAGGGGACATAAATTCAAAAACACATTTCTCCTTATCCAAATTTGATGATTTTTAGGTCAATTTTGGTCCTCTCAAAAAGAGGAATTTAATGCATCAATTATCTTCACCAAACGAATTCTCCAAAGTGGAATTTGACCCTAGTCTCACAAATGTCATAGAGAGAGATAAGTCTAATGCACTTAAGAAAGAGCGCAAACGCCAAGCACAAGCATTCAAAACAAAGATACACATGCCTAAGAGAAAAATGTCAATCACAAGAGAGAATCCCAAATTAAGTAGCCCTAGGTTTATAATAGTGATAGTACAAGATAAGATGATACAAATGAGATAGAGCCTAAGTTGTGTATTTATACACAACTCAATTGGGGCACCCCTTTGGTTATCCCACAAAACAATGACAGATACACCATAATAGATATTGAGCCTACCTATTAAGTATAGCATAGAGGGCCTTCACCATATCTCGTAATATAATAAATGAGTTAAAAAATAGCCTTATTTATAATTACAAGTGCATAATGATACACATAAATGGGTCATTACCACATGTACAGATTATACTGATAATTCCCCTATGGTTTCTTTATTAATTAAGCCATAATTTGCTCCATTCCAAAATCCTGTTTTGAGTCTTCTATCAAGCATAGTACATCACAATGAAGTATCTTTTCTGAGTTGTACACTAATAAGGATATCAATTCTATGTTATTTATGTTCAACGTAGTAAATACTAAATGGAGTTAAAAGGTGGAGAAACTCACTTTTCTATTGAGTTTATTTTTTCCGAGCTAAAAGCACAGTTCCATCATGTTCCACTCATTTTTTGAAAATTTAATGTTCTAGATCTTGTAATGGGATAAAACCCCAAGAGTAAAGTTCCATGGTCAAAGTTCATCAATCAAGTAAAAATATAACTTTCGGAGAAAAAAAAAAAAAAATCTTATCCAATTCAAACAAGAATTTTAATGGGAAAATGATTAATTTTGTCCACCTAATAATTTAATACTAAAATAATTATGTGACATGCTCAATAAAACATTGATATGAATATCTGCTATAACAAAGCTGATGATATGCAACCCAAATATTACATAATCCTACATGCTAGCATAAAGTAGAAGCCAAATAAAAAACTTACCAGAAATGCCAATTGATCCTTCAATTATGGGCAAGAAACAGTATTGTAAATAGATAATGTCTCCATATTCAATGAGTCCAATAAGGAATAGCATTTTTGGAATTGTCTGCGTATGAATATTAGTTACAATTGGCCATTTTCTCATAAGTTTAAATAGTCCACTTAACAATCATTACATTTGGTGATGTTCACAAAGGGTGAATAAATGAAATTGAAACTAGCGAAATGAATTGCATTGCATCAATAATCATCTCCAGGGTTTGCATCTGGTAACCAAGACTTCCCAAGAGATCACCCCATCCCAAGATGCATCTGAGTTAAGTGGGCTTAATTATAGAATTTCCCCATAATTAAATCCACTTAACTTACTACCCGATTTACAAAACCTTAGCTCCCTTCCAAGATGGACTTAAAGAGAATGAATCCATTATTTAGGTAAGTGTTTTGAAAACGAATCCATTATTTAGATAAGTGTTTTGAGAATGATGGACTTAAAGAGAACGAATCCATTATTTAGGTAAGTGTTTTGAGAACGAATCCATTATTTAGATAAGTGTTTTCAGAATGAATGCATTATTTAGGTGAGTGTTTTATGTGCTTATCACTGAAATGGTAATGACTACTATCATATCTGACCAAAGAAATAATCGAATATATTGATCCAGCATTCTGACTTGGAATAGACGTTGCTAAATGGTTTACATTTCAGAAGCGAGTACTGAATAAATGAATTTTTTTGTTAGGCTCGCCCACGAAATGAGGAATGGAAAACAGATAGAGGATAGCATAAATACAATTGTCACTGTAATGATGAAAGGGGACGAGAGGACAATCAATTCATGTCATCGTAAACCATTCTCTCTACCGTAACCAAAAACTGAAAAAATTAAAATATAACCATAAAGAAGATTACACAGCCACACTTAAAATCCGTCAGTGTCCTTACTGAGCGCTTGTTGGAAAGGCAGCTTGGGCTGACATTATAATGCCAACAATCACGCCAAACAGCCCCAGTGCACTCCCAAAAATTTCAATAACTAAAATTTTCACAAACAGTGAAGAGTTTTGGGCATCTGCAAGTGCACAGCTACTTCCGATTATGCCAACACAAATCCTGCACAAACATATCATACATTATCAGCTACAAAAAATACGTGTTCAGAATAACCGGGAAAGTAGACTATCTTTTTAGAGTGTTTCCACTACAAAGCAGAATGAAAGGAAATATGTGAGCTTAATTCATCAAAGTAAACAGGAAATAACCGTTATCACATATCAGTGATATCACATAGTTGCAGATTGTTACACATCTTATCTCAGAAGATCATCCGCACTGCACCTACAAGTTACGATAACCTTTAAGGCAGAAATAATAGAAAGAATAGGAAATACCCGCAAACTAGATTGGCAAAACCCACGATGATTCCAGATGCAAATATGGCAAATCCTGCCCTCATTGCCTCTGGTGCAAACATGTTTGTAGATGGAACACTCTCTAGCTTTGTCTGTAGAATGATTGCCACAATAACACCATATATGGCCACAGCTTCACAGAAAATTACACTGCAAAATGTGTTCCAATTAACAGATTATTAAATAATTTCAAATTTCTCATCAGGTAGATGATGGCATCATTGCCTGTGTTCCTATAACAGATTATTAGATCATTTCGAATTTCTCATCAGTTAGATGATGGCATCATTGCCCGTTGATTAATGGTCAGCGAAATTTAAGATATTTGCAAAAACAAGTGCCTTTTTATTGTTCAGAATAAGGAGAAAAGAACCCATTGACCATATCAACAATTCAATCAACAGAACAATTAAACACCCTTTATCACATCTGCAAAATACAGTAATCAGGATATGCTAACTTCAAACGTACTGGGAGATAAAGCACTCCTAATAGTAAAATACAGGTCCAGTGCCTCCTATTCAGAAAGGGTGATAAAACTCCAATTTCTTAGTCGACATTGTGATAAAAATACTAGACAATCAAAACAAAATCTTTACAGCAAATACAGAAAAAATTGTTCTTCCTTCACCATGGATATGTTAGTTTAGGCTAACTTAGTTTTACACTAATTTAAATTGCGGTCTGGAGGCAAGATCAGTTTAGTAGTTGAAAACATTAAAAATTTCCATCCCTTCATACAGTTTAGAAAGCTTTCATTTTGGGACTTATGCTGCTTCGCATCATTTCCTCCTACCGGCCCTACCAAAGCCATCTGGTACTCACTCAACCCCATTAGCAACCCTACCTCCGTAAACATCCAACTAACAGGAAAAACGCAATTTCTCTCTGAGATATGGATGTGATTTCCAATAGAAATGGGCATTTGCATATTATATGTAATAACTTCATTCTATTGATTTCGTGAAAATATAAGTCCAGATTTGACTGTTCATATCAATCAAAGTTGCTTTCCTACACCCAGGGAAGCTTTCCTAAACTTTTGACCATACAAAGGAGCATTTGATTAGTCACATTTAGCGGAAAAAAATAAATAATTGGATAAAAACACCACAGAACTGGAGAGAAATGTAGCAAGCACAGAACTAGATAAAGGAACTTGCATAGAAAATCGATCAAAAAGATTTCCAGGAAAAATGATAATGCCAGTTCCAAATGAGTTTTTTGCATTATCTATGCCTCCAGTATGCAGCTTGCTTTTTCAGAAATAAGTGGTTAAAGTCATCGTTTTCTTTTTTCTTGGAGCAACAGTCAGGAAGAAAATATCTTTTAAACCAGTAATGATGCATTGAGATGCACATTCTCAAAAGGTACTTGCATTAGCACACAATAACTAGTACCTGCCATTTGTTTAAATGCCAATGAATATTAATAAGGTGCCATAAGAAATTTTATTATTAAGATAATAAAACAAGAAGGTAAAGCAGCTTGTGTAATGCCACTGCTTAAATAAAAACATGAGCAGTGACTCCCTTTCAGATTTGTCATACCTGATCCTATTTGTGGACAAGATGAGCATTCAGGAAATATCAGACTGGTACTTGTATTCCACATTCTGCTGTCAAAGTTGTCCTCAACCATGACATGGCAAAAAAGATTCCATGCCTTCATTTAACACTAATGCATGCCTAGTTAAATGGTTAAAGCATTTGGGAAACAGAGAAATTCCTACCATGAGTAAGTATTGAATATCTGCTAGCCTGCTGCTTGTCAACCCTCTCCTCCACCCAATCTCCCATGCCAGACTGCAACTTTTGAACAAGGAAAAAGAAAAACTGCATCACACCAAGGTTTGGGAATGGGTGGGAAGAGAAGGTCCCAGTACAGCTGGGGGATCCCCACAATTCTTATACAAAAAGGGGATGGGGAAGGTCAAAAAATTCAAAGATAAGAAAAAAAGTTAAGATCTAAAAACATACAAACTTGGACCAAAATATTGAGCTTAGAAGTTCCCTGCAGTCACCTTTTGAACCGAAACTGAGAAGAGGAGTGGGACCACAAGAATACCTTTTTAAAATGTAAACCACCCCACAATTTGCAGTTTGATATCTCAAAGTGAAAACCCCTCTGCTTTTTTACTTCTCCCAAGCTGAAATTGATCAATAACTCCTCTCACAAGCCCTCCGGAACTGCTTCTTGTAAAACGTCAGTCTGATATTGAAATATCAGTCTTCCCAAGCAGCTGTTTCTGTTTACTTTTTAAACAGTTTGTGGATGAGGGTTTCTTTTATTCTGTTAGTGGGAAGGGTTAGAAGGCAGTTCTCTTGTGGATCATGAGGATTAATGAAATTAACATTATTAACTATGCCACTAGAAACAGTTGTTGGTATCAATTCCCCAAGAAACAGAAACAGTATGGAAATGCCATTTCTTGGGTGTTTTATCTGCTTCTGGTGGCATTTGGAAAAAGAAAATCATGTAACTCCCCCGATCTCGATGCCATGAATGGCATTATGCATGTGCATGTGACAATTTGGCTAGCGAGCTGGAATGTTGAATAGGTTGGTGAGCAGAATCCCATTGAGGCCTGCATGCTGCTGTATGCATGATGTATTAGGCCGGTGGGATAGCATACGTATGAGTGATGATCAAACCAGTGAGCCCAGCTGACTTGGCATTTAGGAGGACATATTATTTGTTGCGGACTGGAGGACGAAAAGAGTATGGGGGGCTGAGACTCCACTACAGGAAAATGCATCCTGATGAGAAAGTATATTGTAATATTATAATATATTATATAATAAAAAAAGAGAGATAAAGGGAAAACTTGTCTATAAAAAGGTGTTTTCCACCGTTCAATGGATCATCAACAAGTGACAGGTGGACCTGATTAAGAACCTGGAAGGTTACCTAGAAGACCCATGAGGGCAATGGAACTCTTGGAGTCATAGGACTTTGGAACATCCCTGGCTGGCCAAGACAGGGGCTGATGGGGGATGTGAGCATGCTGGTGGAGGTTGCCAGGTTTCGTACCTTGGCTGTGTGAGGGCCTGGAAGGGTACCTGGAAGACCCATTAGGGCAGTCGAACTCCTAGAGCCACAAGACTATGAAACATCCCTAGCTGGCTGAGATAGCGGCTGATGGGGGATGTGAGCCTACTAGTTGGAGGCTATCAGGGTTGGTACGTTTGCCTTGTCATGTGTGGTACGAGGCATGTAGTTGGCTCGAGAAGCCAATGCCGAGTGGAGTCATGACTCTAGCTCAAGGGTGAACAACTGCTAAGAGAATTGGAGCAACGCTCTATGACTAGGAGGAACATCTAAGGCCCTCAGCCAGCGAACGAATTCATCAGATAAGTACTTGAAATTTGATATGTACATTTTCATAGATTTTTATGGCATGTATTTCATAGTGTTGTTATATGTCTTTTGTTGATGTGACTTTACTGCACACATGGTTATATGTTTTGGCTAAATTGTGTATATGCTTTTGGTTGTGTCAGTATTTATGAGAGTGACACCACCTCAACAGGAAGGCTGGGGGTGTTCAGGTGGTATCAGAGCCCAGTTCGTACACTGAGTCTACATGGGCTACACACCGAGCACGAAAGTGAAATTCACAGATTATGCTTACAAATAGTTGACAAAATGTTGGATCGAAATGTATTCCTTGATAGAGGTGGATAGCTAGGTACACCCAGGTACCTATGATTTAATATTATAGTTGTGCACTGAACCAATAAATTTGGTAGAGCACAAGATGAGTTAGGAATGTAGTATGGGAGACAGGGCTGAGGAACTCGTTAACAAAGGGTATGACAGCAATGAGCTTTGTATGGAAGTTGTTCAACTCTATCACCAAATGTCAGAAAAAGGCATGCAGCTAGATAAATCCACCTTCCCCATTGTACTCAAAGTTTGTGCTGGACTTTCAGCTCTGTGAGAGGGCACTGGACCTACATGGACCACGTCCAAAGAATATAGGTGAAATCATTAATAGGGTAATATACTATTTGACAGAGTGTTTGAGAGAAACACTGTTACAGGGCTATCGTGATTGCAATATATGTTTGGATTTGGTGCTGTCAAAAGTACGTTACTAATCAATATACATAACCAATGTTCTGAACTTGTGTCAAAAGGTTGTAACATTTCCAGAGTATAGGCATAAGCGCTAGGCCAGTTTTGTTCAACTCTTCCACCATTGCCATAGCTCCTGTTTTTCTCTCTAAGAACAAAATGCAAGGACATTATGTCAAGGACAGAAATTACAAGGGGAGATTACATGTAGAAATTTAATGATCTGTACCCTTAACCCAGTTTACAATTTTGTATGTGTTTATAATTTATTTAGGCCCAACCCACATGTTTTGTCATGCTGATAAATTTCAAAATGCATTTATTTCAAACACAAAGTGTGCTTCTACTCTTTTTCACTTTCCTAACAGCTGATAATTAACACAAAATTTAATGCAAACATTCACACATATGAGACACTTGTTTTTGGTCAAGCTGACCCCAGAAACAAAACCCCACAAGGAAAACCAGTCTTCAAAGGAAGATTTTATTGCTTGAGAAAATTAGTAATAAGTACTTAAAAACACAGTACATATCTCTTTTTCTGCTGTAGCATTAAATGTACATAAACTGGAAATTTGTGCCCACTGAACAAATCAGATTTTCATAGATTTTTGTGCCCAAAATTTCTGTTATTTTCCTCTGCTCAGCTCCTTGATTTCAGTGCCCAGAATCTGCCTCGATTTTGTGCTGAAATGCTGACTGCGTTGCCTCGAAATTTGTGCCAGAATGCAGCAGAACAGCTCCACGAAAATTGTGTCTCCTGTAGCTGCTGTCCAGAAATTCATGCCTCGAATTTCGGGCCTGAACAGCACTGTTTCCTCCCTTGAATTTCATGCCTCCTGCCTTGAAATTTGTCCGAGTATTTGTTGTTGTTCCCTCAATTTTTGTGCTGTTGTTCCCTTGAAATTTGTGCCTCAGTTCCTCAATTTTCGTGCTGCCTCTATCTCCTAGAAAACCATGTTGCTATTTGTACAATCTCCTTGGAATTCGAGCCCCTTTCTCTCAGCTGCAAATTCTCTTCCTCCTTGAAGTTTTCTCCTTAGCCTCTCTTCTCCTCGTGATCTCTCTTCTTCTCATGGAATTTTTTTCAGTGTTCTTTAGTCAGCCTCGGATGTTAGGAGAGATGGGTCTGATCCTCAGACCCATTAGCCCCTGGATCTTCTCCGTCAAGGCATTCCATACATTGTATCTTTTATGTTCCTGTACTATACCTTTTATACTCATGCATTGTATTTTTTATAGGAGACCGTTTGGTTCTCCCGCATTTTATGGACATCATTGTACTCAACAGTCCCTTTGACCTACTTTGTGGTCATTAGTTGGACATAAATATAATTATCTTATCTTATCTCTGAAGTGTGAAATGATGAATTGATTTTCCTTTTTCCTCTTTTGTCTCCTTGGAAAAGATTGAATCCCTAAACCTAGGATCCAATGGTTGATATTTCATCTTCAAATCTCAAAATGTGTGGTTGAGATCATTTCTTCCAAATGACACCCCTCATACATTGGCCCCATCACTTAAAATTCTCCTAGTACCTTTTTCAAGTTGCGTACCTTTCCTAATTTTTCTCATAAAGTGATTTTTCACTTCACTTTAATATTCGAAAAGTACACTTAGTACTTTTCACATAAAGTCACTTTATAAAGTACAAGTGACTTTAATATTAGAAAAAGTACATGGTACAACACTTCTAGGTACCTTTTCCCACCATGACATTAATATAACTCATAAATGTCAACAAGACAAAAGCCATTAATGTGTTCACTAGGCTAAAAGGGATAAAAGCCTAGTAACACCTCTCCTTGGTTCTATTTTCAATGCTCCCTCTTATTGAGGAAAGTGTTGCTCACCACTCCCATCCTGTCTCTGAAAAATACATGCTTGCCCCTTGGCAATGATTTCGTGAGAATGTCTACTACATGTTCATCAGTGGATATATACTCAAGCTTCACTGCCCCCCGCTAAACCTAGTCTCTGATGAAGTGGTATTTGATCTCTATATGCTTTGGTCGATCATGAAATACTGGATTCTCAAAGAATTTAATACAACTCTGACTATCACAGTATATCGTAGTTGGTCTCAACATTTGACCAAATAAAACATAAAGCATCTTGCTAAGCCACAATGCCTCGCACCCTGCCTAACTAGTTGTTGTATACTCAGCCTCTGCAATTTTCAATGCCATTGATCTATGTTTCCTGCTGAACCATGACAAAATTGCCAAGCCAAATGAGAAACAACATTTGGAAGTACTCTTCCGGTCACTGACACTGCCATCCCAATCTGAGTTTGTGCAACCAATCAATCTGACTACACCACATCTGACATAGTCGAGACCGTAATCCACTGTACCTTGTAAGTACCTCAACACATGTTTTGCAGCCACCCAGTGTACTCTCCTGAACTCCATCATAAATTGACTCAATGTGTTGACTGCAAAACAAATATCTGGTCTAGTGTTGACTAGATACATCAACAAACCGATAAGTTGTTGATACAACGTGGGGTTCACCACCTCGAAATCTGAAGCATGTAGCATCTTCCAATTGGTGATCATAGGAGTAGCCATAGACTTGCAACCATCCATACGAAATCTCCTCAAGATATCAGCAGTATACCTCCTCAAGCTATCACCTGCATACCTGCCCTGGCCGACGAAGATATGCCCATCCTCCTGCCAAGCCTCCAACCCCAGAAAGTAAGGCATCAACCCTATATCAGTGGTATCAAATTCTAAAGCATGATCTCTCTTGTAATGTTGGTTGAGTTTGTCCTCCCTTGTAATAAACAAGTTGTCCACATATAGAACCAGAATGAGTGGATCATCACCTACCAAGATAAAATATAGGTTCAGATCTGCATCACACTTCCGAGAACACATCTGTTGCAAGTAGGCATCTATCCTCTCGTACCATGCACTCGGTGCCTGTTTCAGTCCATACAAGGCTTTCTTCAACCTACACACATGAGACTCCCTCCCATGCAACTTAAAGCCCTCAGTCTGCTCAATATACATCTCCTCCTGTATAACACCATTGAGAAAGGTAGTCTTCACATCCATCTGGTGAATCCTCCATCCCATGTCAATTGCTATATATATATATATATATATATCACTATTCTAATGGAAGTATAATGTGCAATTGGTGCAAAGGTCTCCTCATAGTCAACTCCCTCTACCTGTGAGAACCCCCATGCCACAAACCAAGCTTTGAACTTCTCCACATTGTCATCCATAGCATGTTTATCTTATACAGCCACCTGGAAGTCACCACTAACTTCCCAGCAAGACATGGCACTACCTCCCAAACATCATTCTTCATGATAGAGGCATACTCCTGCACCATGGCATCCCTCCAAATCTGCGGACTGGCGGCCTCCTCCAAACTAGTTGGCTTTGTCTCCACAACATCTGCCACAAAGCCACCCAACCTCTCTGGTGGTTAGCTCTCCCTCACTGGCCACTTAGATCTCCCCACTGCCTCCTGAGCCTCCTTCAACGTCTCCCTGTCACCTCCAGAAATCCTCCTATCTCTAGCTAGAATATGACACATCCAACCCCCTTCATTGCATGCATGGCATTAATCCCACTAAACACATTGCAATCTGAGCCTGTCTCTGAAATATTACAGAACATTGACCTCATCCTCATCATGTGACTGGATACTCTAATGTCCACTAGCCATAACCCACTATCCTCATACATAACAGTACTATTGTCAGAAACACAAGAAACTAGAGAAAATTCCTTCTCAAATTTCTCTGTAAAGTCATCTATCTCAGTTGATGTTGATGCAGCCACCTAATCCTCCTCCTTGTCCAAACACTAGCTCACATGGTAACCAGTCTTGTGACACACAAAGCACTTCACTTTGCTCATGTCCTTCACGAACGCTATCCCTCGCTTCCCTTTACTTTACTTTTTCCCTTTACCAGAAGGAGCAAAATTCTCCTCATTATCCTTACCATCATATTGGCATGTAGTTTTGGAACGCCTCCTTATCTCTTCTTGTACGAAATCATCCCACAATCTATCCCAACTAGGCAGATTTCCTCATGCAATGATCCCATCAACAAAGACATCCCATTTTGGCGGAAAGTCACTCAAGGCTGGTCTAACCAACTCTTCACTATCAATAGCTTCCCCCATTGCTACCAAGTCATCTCTAATCTGAGCGATCCTGGTTAGGTATGATGCAACTGTGTCAGTTTCAAACATCTTGGCGTTTCTCAATTCTCCTTTAATACAATCTTTCTATTTTGGTTTGTACTCTGGTATAACTTGCTTAAAGATGCCCACATCTCAAGGGCATACTTCTTCCCTGTCCCATGAGGTATAATATGGTCCTTAATGGAGTCCAGGATTATTCTCTTGGCTTTCAATTTTTTACAATTAAACTGAGCCAACTAGGTAGGATATGTGGGAATATGGACGGCCTTCTCCACGATGTCCTATAATTCCTGCTCCTCAAATAACAGAACGATCCGCTCCTTCCATGGGCTGAAATTTCCTACCCCATCCAACTGATCCTCGTAACGTAACCCAGTAGTCATCTCAAACCCCACTGACCAACAATAATTTTCATCATTTTTTTTTGCTGGTAAAAAAAATCCACCTGTAAAAAGATTCTTCTCGGCTAGCCTCGAAAAAAAATCCGTTTGTATGATCCCAACCAACCTAGCTCCAATGATCTGACACAAACCCGACACCTGTACTTTCGAGTTCGATTCAGAATTGGGGCTCTGATGCCATGTTAGAATTTCCTGAACCCAACACTCGATATTCGGTTCCCAACAATTATTAACTAAAGAAATACATGGCTAAGTTCCTAACCAAAATATTTAGCAGAAGCAAAATTACTTGATCTTAATCACATACACATAAACAGATTTTTGTTCAATTGACGGTTCTTCAATAATAAATTAATCACGTGAACCTACTTGGGCTCTCGTTCTGGGATAATGGTCCAACTAAGAAAATACAAATTACAAAACTAATCACCAACCTCTCTACACTCTCTTGAACCCGAAACATACTCACTGTTGAAATATGTAACTAGGTTAGGTCTTCATAATGACATATGTAATCGTGATTTTATGTATTTAATGAAAAAAAGAAAAATAAATTTATTATTTGTGTTCTTGACGAATGTGTTTCATGCTCGAGGGAAATTTATTTTTAGGTCAAGCACCCATTGAGTGCACCTAGGTTTGTGGTAAAGTCAATTGAGTCATTATCATGTATTACCCATTTGGGCATGTTACATATTGTAAAGAAAAAAATTATTGAGTCAAAATAAAGTTAAAAGACCCTCCAAGACCTCGTCATGGCACAAAGATCAAGTCCGCCTTCACGAAGGGGCAAGTCGGCCTCAAGATAGCAATTCGTACCCCTCACAAGCCTATAAATAAGAAGAAATTCGACCTCATTTATACACTCACTCAAGCAAGTTCGATCTCCTCAAGATAGAAGCTGGAAAAGGACGAAGAAGAAGAAGAAGATCAAGATCAAAGCTTTTGGGCCCCTCTCTCTCTCTCTCTCTCGTTAGGGTTTCTATAGTTTCTGGGCTGGACGAAACTCTAAAGCTACATCGAAGTTGTGAAGCTATGAAGTTGCAAGGTCAAAGTTGTGAAGCTCCAAGGTCAAAACTGTGAAGCAACAAGATCGAAGTTGGGAAGTTGCCTCTAGATCAAAGTTGTGAAGCTGCTGAGTCAAAACCACTGAAGTTGTATCAAAGTCAACATTGTGAAGCTGCTAGGTCGAAGTTGCTGAAGTTGCTAGGCCGAAGTTGCATAAATTGTTGTTGGGGTCATAGTTGTTGGAGACGTTACTGGAAGGTCGAAGTTTGTTGCTGGAAGTTGTGTAAGGAAAGCTCATCAACAAGGAAGAATGACTTGATCTTGGAGGGTCTTGGTCAAGGGTCATAGGTTTTGGAATTTGTCAATTGAAATTCTATAAGAAGAGAAGGATTCTAGTGGGTTTTCCTCTCAGTTGGAGAGGTTTTGGCCCTGGCTGATCACTTATATCTTGTGTCCTATTGTCTCATTGTTCTTTATGATTTGGTAGTTGTTTGATTATAGAGAACACAAATAATAAGAAAGGAAAGAAGAATTTAATGAAGTAAAAATACATCACTAGTTATCAAGTTAAGAGAAATCACCTACACTTGTTGCCCCCTAGATTTCTCAACATGGTAACAGAGATAAGGTGACTACATCAAAAAAGGGCAACACGAAGAAGGATACTCTAGGGCCAAAGTATAAAGAGACAATCTTGGAAACATCGAAAGCATCAATCATCAAGAAGGACTACCCCTATCATTATATTGAAAGGGAATAATTAAGAGCATCAAAGAATACCTCAAAACCCTAGCTCGTCCAAAGAAGGGTTCCACACTTGAAGCGCTCTTGGGAAACTCACACATTCTACAATCATTATCTCGAGGAAGGAAGAGCGAAGCACTTTTGATTATATTTTTGGGCTATATTCTCCACATGTGCGAAGTATTAAGACATCCTTCTGTAGCAACAAGTATCAAATTGCAACCACCATCAAGGATCAAGTTTTGTGCCAAGAAATGTCTCCTTTGCAAGTAGAAATACCAAGAAGAAAAATTCAAGTCAAGTGAAGTAGAAAGCAGGCAAATTTGTCCATCTTCTAGCCACACATGTGAACTAGGGTTATTGCAAAAAAGGCTAAAATTGTAGAACTGCTACATCAAGCCAAATTTTTGAAGAAGGGCCGAAATTTGAGGTTGTGAAACAAGTTTAACTAGCCTTGTCTTGAAGGAAGAAAGGTAGGAAAAAGCGTTGTCATCATCATCAAGGAATCAATGTGATCTCCCTTTCAGCCAAGGATCACTTTTGAAGAAAGACATCTTCACCAAGAAGATATCTTCTATTATCTACATCATCATCAAAATCAAGAAGGCATCAAGTTGAAGATTTCATCATCTAGGAGTATCTTCACTTGTCAAATAAGTATTTTTATATCTATATTTGAATATGTCAAAATGACTTCATATGGCAAGGAGAGCAACAAATTGCTTGGTTCGTCAAACTTTCTTGCATGGAAGAAGAGGATAGATTTAATCCTCATACAAAATGAAGTCGTTAAGTGTTTAATTGTCGAACCGCTGAAAGAAGAAGCTCAAGCTCTACAAGATGAAGATATCAAAAGAAGAAGGAATAACCTCATACTTTATGAGGCTATCAAAAATAAGAGACCAACTCCAAGAGTTGGGAGAAATAATATCTGACAAGGAAATGACTACCATAGTGCTCAATGCACTACTAGAGGAATGGGGCAACTTCACATCAAGCATCTATGGAAAGAAACAAGCTACTCCATTCAATGAACTATGGTCATTGAGCAAAATCGAAGAAACCAAGCTGAAGGCAAAAATCGATGTAGGATCAAGCGAGCAAGCTCAAGCACTTGCTACCATAGCTAGAAGAAAAGGGAAGTTTGGAAAGCTTGGTCCTCTGAAAAAGAAGAAGAACATGTCGAAGGTTCAATGCTATGGTTGTCATGAATATGGACACTACAAGAGAGATTGTCCAAAGCTCAAGAAGGACAACAACAAAAGAGGAAGGGAAGAAGCCCATATCACTGAAGAAGTGGAAGAAGTTGAAAAAGAAGAACTCCAGAAGGAAGAAGTAAAAGATATCTACTATGATAGTCTTCCTCACCTAGTTCTTTTCAAGTTTTTGTTTCAAGTTTTATGTTGTAAAGTATAACTATCATCGTAGGAATCATTAGAAGCATGATAGGATGCATCATGTTAGGAGATGGCATCATAGAAGCATACGATTGAAAGCAAGAGCTCGTGACATCATCATAAAGAAGCATGAAAGATAGCTGAAATAGAAGTCTATGGCTGTGAACTATATAAGGATGTAGCTCTCGGTAACCTCATTAGAAGCATAAGTAGTACTTATGGGAAAAAGAAAATCATCTAATATAAAGCTCATCATACATCATTCAAAAAGGAGCATTTACAGGATAAGGATGGTCAAGATCCTTCATTGGAATCTTCATTAGTACGTGAAGCATCTCACCAAGAATTCCACCTTGTATGGGATTCATGGAATGATGGTATGATGTCAAAAGAAGTGAAGCAGGTCAAGGTGATTGAAGTTCTTTCAATCAAGGAAGCTGTTGAAAGAAGTCTAAATGACCAAAAGGAAGAGATGAGGTATGTATGCTTGTATTTGAAGAAATTGAGTCATGCCATATAGTTGCATATAGCATGGATAAATGCTCCACCTCATACGCATGATCAAGAGAAAGGGATTTCCTCCTTTGGAAGGATGCATAAAGGCATGGTTCACATATTAACTAGATGAAATCAAAATAATAAGTCCTCATATGGAATATGAGGTGGTTGATAAAAATGAAGGAACTATGAATGAAAGTTCGTGAGAAGCAATATGTGAAGAAAGTAAGGAGAGATCGTGAAAATTGCAACTACTGTCACATAGAAAAGTAAATCAACATTTGATAACTAGAAGAATTGACCGTGACATCTCCATGGAAAAGGTATGAAGACTCCGAAGAAGCCTGGAAAGGAAGATGACACTTGACATTTAATATCTTTTTGGAGATGTGTCAATATGAATGCAAGATGTTGATACAACAAGCGGACGTCATGATGTAAGACCATCACAAAGGTAATTTGATGTTTATTTTTTATTTTTGAACAATATCTGGATGAGCTAATGCAAGGTTACCAAAGGAAGAGTTGTAGGATGTCATCTACAATGTGGTGGGATGATAAGATCCTAAAGAAAACATGATGTGGAGAAGGTAGCTATACGAAGGAAAGTTAGATATGGATTAGTGAATCACTTTCCGATGAAAGAGAGGATGACATGATTGATATGATTCATGAATAAAAGTGATGGATGGTTGATGCCCTACAAAGAAGTCCCAAACGACGTAGGCTCCATAACAAAGAAGAAATTCATGACATCAAAAGAGAGAGTCCTACAAGCAGCTGGTTATCCCGTGATCTCCACCTAGAGAGCTGCTGGAAGCAATTCCCAAGTTGAGGGGAGGCTTGGTCAAGTCCCTAGTCAAAAGGGAGCTTGGGTACATTCCTTTTATAGGAATGGGTGCATTCCTTCATTGGAATAGGTATATCCTCCTTAATTGAGAGGGAGAGGTAGACACATCATTCTTGTCTTCACTTGGGAAGAAAGAATGGAGGATTGGGTAAGCATCTGCCATCTGATACTCTTTGAGGATGTGGTAGGGCATCCAAGATAAGAGTAGTCGTAGAGGACCAATATTCTTTGAGGACTGGGAATCTAAGATAAGAATAGTCCCGGTGGAACATACTCTGAGAGAACTCGGGTGGGGTATGTTCCGAAAGAGACAATAATGAGAGTTTCTATAAATCATTGGTCTCACCAGCATTGTGCTCTAATCTTGTGGAGAGATAGAGTTGTTAGTCAAGGCCTTGCTATGTGACAATGCTAGATGATATGATGCTATACAGATGAGTTACCAATCCAACTATTCTTATGAGAATTATTCAGATTGAGAATGTTCAAGTACCTTGTATGGATTATGAATACCTCCCTAGTTAAGAGGTAGTGTTGAAATATGTAACTAAGTTCAGTCTTCATAATGACATATGTAATCGTGATTTTATGTATTTAATGAAAAAAAGAAAAATAAATTTATTATTTGTGTTCTTGACGAATGTGTTTCATGCTCAAGGGAAAATTATTTTTAGGTCAAGCACCCATTGAGTGCGTCTAGGTTTGTTATAAAGTCAATTGAGTTATTATCATGTATTGAAGACCCATTTGGGCATGTTACATATTGTAAAGAAAAAAATTATTGAGTCAAAATAGAGTCAAAAGATCCTCCAAGACCTCATCATGGCACAAAGATCAAGTCGGCTTACATGAAGGGACAAGTCAACCTCAAGATAGCAATTTGTACCCCTCACAAGCCTATAAATAAGAAGGAATTCATCCTCATTTATACACTCACTTAAGCAAGTTCAATCACCACAAGATAGAAGCTGGAAAAGGAAGAAGAAGAAGAAGATCAAGATCAAAGTTTTTGGGCCTCTCTCTCTCTCCCTCTCTCTCTCTCTCTCTTGTCACGGTTTCTACAGTTTCTGGGCGAGACAAAATTTTCAAGTTGCATCGAAGCTGTGAAGCTGCAAGATCAGAGTTGTGAAGCGGCGAGGTAAAAATTGTGAAGCTGCAAGATCGAAGTTGTGAAGTTGCCTCTTGATCGAAGTTGTGAAGTTGCCTCTTGATCGAAGCTGCTAAGGTAAAATTGTTGAAGTTGCATCAAGGTCGAAGTTGTGAAGCAGCTAAGTCAAAGTTGATGAAGTTGCGAGGTTGAAGTTGATTAAGTTGCGAGGTCAAAGTTGCAGAAATTGTTGTTGGGGTCGAAGTTGCTAGAGAAGTTGTTGTAAGGTCAAAGTTTGTTATTGGAAGTTGTGTAAGGAAAGCTCATCAAGGAAGGATGACTTGGTCTTGGAGGGTCTTGGTCAAGGATCATAGGTCTTGGAATTCCTCAATTGAATTTCTATAAGAAGAGAAGGATTCTGGTGGGTTTTCCTCCTAGTGGGAGAGGTTTTGGCCCTGGTTCATCACCTATATCTTGTGTCCTATTGTCTCATTATTCTTTATGATTTGGTAGTTGTTTGATGATAGAGAACACTAATAATAATAAAGAAAAGAAGTTAATCAAGTAAAGTAAAAATACATCACAAGCAGTTATCAAAGTAAGAGAAATAACCTACACTTGTTGCCCCCTAGATTTCTCAACACTCATTGAAAAGCCTCTCTCAATCTTGTGTTGTTGTTGTGTCTTAGCCTCAAAACCTAGGCTCAATTTATAATTTTCCTAAGCTCGGATTGACGGCGAAAATTAGCTCGTCAAATTAACTGAAGATACATGACTTTACTTTAGTTAACTATCCTATCTTTAGCTCTCTTTACTTTAACTCATGTACAAGTCATAAATTTAGCTTGCTTTACATGCACATCTCATGCATGTCACATGCAACACATTTGCATGCGTGCAACTCACTTGCACGCTTTGCATGTCGCATGCAAGCTCCTAAAGAGGCAAATCAAGGTCCTTCTCGTCAAGACACAAGACAAGAAGTACCTCCTGAGCTACAAAAATCAACACAATCTTTGGCTTTTGGAGCCCTGCTATGTCCAAATGATGGAGCATCGTACCCATACAATGGGGTCATCCCAATGGATAGATGATAAGTGGTATTGTAGGAATGCTACTCAAAATGTAACCATTTGATCCATGCCTTTTGTTGTCCTGATACAGTTACGGAGGTACCACTTAATCCATTTATTCACAATCTTTGTTTAGCCATCTGTTTGAAGATGATAGCTGGTACTTAGGCTCAATTTTGTGCCCACCAATCTGAACTGCTCCTGCCAGAAAGCATTTATAAGCCTACCATCTCGATCACTAACTATATTTTTAAGCAAGGCATGGAGTCTAAACAACTCCTTGAAGAACAATTTCACCACTTGTGTTTCCTTAAAATTTGCTAAAATCGCAAAAAATGTGCAAACTTGATTAACCTATCAACTATCATGGAGATGAAATCCTTGCCCTGTGCCTTGTGTAGACCTATGATGGAGTCCATTGAGACGCTCTCCCACTTCTGCTTTGGAATTAGCAAGGGCTATAGAAAACCATCTCAATGCTTTCATAGTGGAAAAAGTCGAGGAATCAGCTCACAAGACCATTTTTATGAGTAAGACCTACTTTGGCAAATTGGGCTCTGAAACCTTCCAGGAGCATTTTGTGCCATCAAACAGTGTTTTTGGGGGGTAAAACTTTACCGCTTTACACCACACTTATTTTTGTTGTTCTACACACAAAGGCCTTTCCAATAGCACAAGAATCGCCTCAATCAAAATCTGTATGCAAAAGTTATTGCACTCAAAAGTTGAGCTTGTTTTGACAGCCATAATTCTAGAGGATGGCATGTCAACCCCCATCATTTATGGAAAAATGGTTAGCCAAATGATTATGATGAAGAAGACTCTAGAAGAGTCTGTATTGTAACTTTGGTTAAAAGTTGAGGGAGTCAAACCTAACCACTACCGAGTTGAGTATAACTGGGCCAATAGGAGAAAAAGGGGTTCCATTCCTTTTGAGTGCATTTTGTTCCATAGACAAGCAAAGTAGATGAGAGGGACAGGGAGAAAGCACACAAAGAGGATTTGTGCATTGTAGTAACCCATGGGCCACATGCCTTATTTGTACTCGCAATCAATTTCTATTTTGAAAAAAAGCACAGAGCAACATCACTTTCTAGCTAGGTTTTCTCTCGAAAGGGTTTCCCAGGATATATTCTGTCAAATGTGGTTTGTGAGTTTTTATTTTGTTGTTCTCTATTTTCTATATAAATTTTAATTTGCATGCATATGCAATAAACAATAATTTACAGATCTGGAAATCTAAAGACAAATAAACCCTAATAATGTACATTTCAGATTTAAGTACAGTTTTATCAGATCTATCGTGACGAACTGTCCAGTTAAATATCCACAACAGTTTACAAACCATATTGGTATCAGAGTAGGTTTCTTTGGTTATATTGTGGAGATTTGTGGGGAATATAGATTGGTGAAGCCAAAAGTCATAAAACCCTAGTCATGGTTGACAAATCATCCTAATTCTGTAGAGGAGAGGTTTTCAAGGCTAGAGCCTAGAATCACAAGTTGTAGATAAAGTCATACTGTAAATCTCCTAATAGCAGCCCTAACCAATAAGCTCGAGTTATTTGGAGAAGATGGGGGTTCTAATGCAAAGGTTAAGAGGGGAGATAAAGAGATCGGAAAGAAACAGAGAACAAGCCTAAAAAGGACCTGAAATGGATCAAACGGTTCAAGCGTCATGAACCATTCACTGTTTGTATTAAAAATGGAAGTGAAGGTTGATATCAAGCCATACCAAGCTGAGATCGATGCTCTGAAGCTAAATCATTGGTTGCATCAATTAGAAGTGTATTTTAGTGTTTGTCACATAGAGGAAAACAAAATATTTCATTTGAACAGCTGAAATTATAGGGCCATGCCTTGACCTGGTGGGAAAGCCACACAAAGAACTTAAGGTTGGAGGGACCTCCAGTGATTAAGTAGGACTTTAAAAACCTCATAAATTCACAATTTTATCCTATCGGGTATGTAAAGGACCAATGGATCTAGTGGCACTACATCAAGCAAAGCAAGGGCAGAGTGTATAGGAGTACACCATAGAGTTTAGAAAGATGGCCATAATGCTAGGTATCTATCCAAAGACTTTTGCTATTGAGGCAAAAGTCTCATCATAGTCTATGCCCCCAATTTGTCTGAAGCCCTTGGCCACAAACTTGGACTTGTACTTCTCCACACACCCATTTGCACCATGCTTCACCTTGTATACCCATCTCGATCCAACTACTGATTTTCCAATCACACAATAGCAAAACACAAATTTTTATAGGGAACCCAACTGGGAAACCCCTTGCTTGCTTGAGAATTTTATTGAAGAAGAATGAGCAATAGATCTCTTACAAAAACACTTTGTTTCAATAGAGAATACAATGATCTCTCAGCCTTGAACTAGGCTTGAAACAACCTACAAGAATGTTGATCCTTTCCTCCTAAATCTGTGTGCACTAAAAGCCCGAATTCCTAGCACAAATTCTCCTCATATTACATAGGGAGCCTACTATTTCTATGTGCACTTCCTTAAGGAATTGCCTTCCTCTCCAACAATTCGTATAAGGTCTCTTGGCACCTTTCTCTCACAAGCAACACACAAACTCATGCTCAATTATGATACAAATTATGCCTTCGATCCTCCTTTTAATGAAATTTGAATGGCTAAAGTTAGTAAGTTTATAATTGAAGAAAATTGCTTTTGTGATTGACTAAGTTAATTGAGTTAACTACTCATGCAACTCGTTCTATCTCAAATCTAAGACTTGAGACTCAACCACCCGTCCTTTTCCTCAATCAACTTGCACTAAAAGATAGATAACTCGGCCTTCTACTTCAACACATTAGTTAATTGCATCATAGCTCATCCTAATTTTTAGGAATTCTCATGTTCTTTAGGAAATCGAGTATGCCAAAGAAGAAACTCGATTTGACTCCTTGAATTAAGGCACAAATCAAGGAATCCATTTCTCACTGTTATTTTCAACATGGAGGCAATGAAGGCAATGATTCACGATCAAGATCTACCCATGTTCTTATGGGTAGAGGCATCCAACACAATTGTTTATGTTCAGAACAAGAATCCTCACCAGATATTGGAGGACAAGACTCCTCAGGAGGCATTCACAGGAGTAAAGTCAAAGGTCATTCATTTGAGGATCTTCGTTTGTCCAATATACATTCACATACCCAAAGAGGAGGAAAAAGATAGAACCTCCTGGAAGGAAGGGCACTTTTGTTGGATACAACGACACTTTGAAGGCCTACAAGATCTACATTCCAGGACAACGTCAAATTGAGGTTAGTCAAGATGTTACTTTTGATGAGGAAGTAGCCCTCAAGAGGTCCAGACAGTCCCACATGGAGATTGATAATGAGGAGCACGAGGCTCTAAAAGATGCAGGTACAAGTCCCTCTCTTCCAGTTGATCATCCTGCAAAGTATCAGGAGGAATCAATAGAGCCAATAGAGTTAGTGGATCTACCTAGAGATTTTGTCGTGGCTAGGAAGAGGCCAACATGGCTTCGTGACACCTTGCACGATGTACAAGGACATGCAACTCCTAGAGGTACTTTCAAGGAGGGGAAACGACCATAGAGATACTCGAGTTATATGGCATTGATGAGACACATCATTGGTTCTGAGCCTTCCAGTTATGAGGTAGCAGCTAGCATGTTTGGGAGGATGCCATGATGGAGGAATATCAGTTCATCATGAAGAATGATGTGTGGGAGATAGTGTCAAGACCTAAGGGGAAGTTAGTAGTAACTTCCAAGTGGATCTATAAGATCAAGCATGCAGTAGATGGCAACATTGAGAAGTACAAAACAAGGTTTATGGCGAGAGTGTTCTCCCAAAAGGAGGGAGTGGACTATGATGAGATATTTGCTCCAATTGCCAAGAACACTTCTATCAGGACTATTGTTTTTCTTACTTTTGTTATGGGTTGGAGATTACATCAAATGGATGTGAAGATTGTGTTCCTCAATGGTGTGATTGACGTGGAAGTGTACATAGAGCAACCTTAGGGTTTTGAGGTACATGGGAAGGAATCCCATGCCTGCATATTAAAAATGGCTTTGTACAGACTGATGCAGGCAACCAAGGCATGGTATTCTAGGATAAATGGATACTTTATGAGTTTGGGCTTCACTAAGAGTGATGTGGATCCAAACCATGACTTCATGGTTGTTGATGGTGTTCCTTTGATCTTGGTGTTATATGTTGATGATATGTTCCTTACTAGGGCAGAGAAGCTCATCATCAAGTGCAAGAGGGAGTTGGCCTCGAAGTTCGAGATGAAGGAACTTGGCTTGAAGCATTATTTCTTGGGATTCAAGGTGTGGCAGAGATTAGATGAGATCTACCTCAAACAAGAGAAGTACATTGTTCAGATTTTGAGGAGATTCAACATGATGGACTGCAAGTCCATGGCTACACCTATGACGACAAATTTGAAGAAGTTGGGTGATTCTGATTCAAATTTAGATTTGGTGGATCCCATGATGTACAAGTAATTGATTAGATCCTTAATGTACCTGGTTAACACCAACCTAGATATTTTCTTTGTAGTGAACATCTTGAGCCAGTATATGGTTGAGTCGAGGAATGTATATTGGATTGCAACAAAGCATGTGTTGAGGTACTTACGTGGCATAGCTGGATATGGTTTGAGATATGTCTTAGGTGGTGAAGTGAGGTTACAAGGATATAATGATTCAAATTGGGCTCAAAGTGCAGAGGATAGAAAGAGCACCTCGGGGTGTTGCTTTAGGTTAGGATCAACTATGATATCTTGGTTTAGCAGGAGATAGACTTCTGTGGCACTCAATGTAGCAAAGGCAGATTATATCGCAGCCAATGTCGCAAGTCAGGAAGTAGTGTGGCTTCAGAAGCTGTTTTCAGGGCTATTTGATCAGGTGTTAGAGATGACCTTGATACATTATGATAATCAAAGTTGTGTTAAGCTTAAGGAGAATCAAGTATTTCATGATAGGTTGAAGCACATTGAGATCGAATATCACTTCATCCCAGACATGGTGCGAAAGAGAGTAGTGAAGCTCTAGTATATATCCACAAACGAGTAAATTGCAGACATTCTCACCAAGCCTTTGTCTAGAACAAAGTTTGTATACCTCAAAGACAAGCTTGGAGTTATGCAGAATGTCTCCCTTGCTAAGAGGGAGTGTTGACATTTTTGTAGAATCAAGCAGACATTCTCCCACAAGGCCATGTTGATTTGACTAGTGGGGGAATGATCCATTCCCTCAAAAGAAGCCATGCTAATTTGGCCAGGGGTGAATGGCCCAAGGGCAGAGATCTCCCATGGGATCATGCTAATTTGACTAGGGGAGATTAATAAATTTACCCATGGGGCCATGTTAAATTGTCTAGGGGTAAATGGCCCACAGTACTCACATTGCTAGCTCCAAAGTGGAGTGATATATTTTATAGAGCGGGTTTGAATTGTTTATCTTATAGGGCTTTTACCCATTAGTGGGGTTAACAATTCTAGTCTAATGTTGAGTTGTCATGTAGGCTGCATAAGTGAAGGGGTGAAGAGCCACCTCTATGGGTGTCCACTCACATTAAAGCTCTATATAAATAGACATGCATGTGAGAGGCAAATCAATCTATATAGCAAGTTCATTGATCTTTTCTAAGTGAAGGAGAAATTCAACTAAGAAGAAATCTATTGGAGATCATCACTTCTATCTCTCTTGTTCTGGACACATGTGAGAAGAAAGGATAGTTTGACCAGTCGTAAAACCGAGTTAACCAACAATGTGACCAACTGCACATGTGAGGGAAGTTGACTCAGTTGACCGCAAATTTGATTGATCCATACAATGTCAACCATAGGACTGTTTGATCGCATGTGTGAGGGTTTTGACTATAGATTTGACCACATGGCCACATGTGTGGACTGTTGACTAGACCGCAAGACCAAACTTTGATTGTAGGATAGTTTGACTAGGTTGTTGACCAGCATTGACTTCTGATATGTTTGACTAGTTTGACCAACAACTATTTTAACTAGTTTTGACTAGAATTTTGACTTGGAAATTGGCACAAATTTCTAGACAAAATTTTGATTTGTAAACCCAGTTTAAAGACACTTTCCCCTTAAGAAAAGATTGTTGGGTTTTCTCCCAAGGTTGGATTTCCCAAAGTAAAATTATTGTCTCTATTGTGCATGTTTGTCTTTCTTTGATCTTTACTATTTCTATTGCATTTACTATTGAGGTTTTCTAAGTATAATTATTCAATGATTGCAATGACATAAAATATTATTTGAAAATCATTAGAAAGTAATTATCTAGCAAAAAATTGTATTCTACTGCACTTGCCATAGAATTTCAACATGTTGTACCCATAAACCACCACAACGCTAAAGCCCTCAAACTCTTTTGGGGGAATACCTTTCTTTACCACAAAAGTTGCATCGATGAAATTGTGAGTTGCTCTGCCATCAACCAAGGTTGTGATTCGTTGTCCCTATATGACCCCTTTGATCCTAAAAGTGTAATATTTAGGGACTCCAGAAGAGTGGTGATAGTACTGCCCTTAATTCTTGTATAATGTCTCTCATCCCCTTTAGCTTCCTCATGGGAATACTCCCCCTCTAAACTGCTAGGTGTTGTTATTGTATCGTCTTCATTGTCATTGCCTGACACTACCTCAATATAGTCAACCTTTCCCTTGCCCAAGCATCTGTGACCCAATTCCCATAGTTCCTTACAAGTCAAAGAAGTTTCTTCATTCTCAGCTTTCTCCATGTTTCATCATCCAGCCTGTTCTTCCCAGACCAATCCCTCTATAATGGCTTTTTATCCCTGTTCTTCTCAGTGATGAGTGGTTTGGATGGAAATTTAGTTTTAGGTGTTGCATCTTCCATGTCTCACGTCCTAGTGATGGCATCTTCTAAGGTGGTGGGTTTGAAGGCCTTGACCCACCCACGTAGTGGCTTAGCTAAACCCTCTGTGAAGAGCATGATCAACCTCTGCTTAAATATGTCTATCACCATTACAACCACTTGTTGAAATTCTGAAATGTAGGCATCTGGTGTGTTGGTCTACTTGAGTTGTGATAGCTCCCTGAAGTGTATCTCTGGATCCTTCTTGTGAAAACGGTCTATCAATCTTTGTGTGAAGTCCACGTAAGAAGTAATGTCGGAATGTCCTAAAGTGACCAATTCATGGTACCACCATTCATGAGCTTCTCCTTCCAAACGCAGGGTGGCGAGTTTAATAGCCTTTCCTTCCAACATTGGGTTAAGTTGGAGGTAGCGTCTAACTTTTGTACCCAAGGCCTTGCCAAGTACTTGGATTACTGTAATGTCCCCAATTTTTGCATTACCTTGTGATGAGATTAGGAGGAGTTTCGAGAGCTTATGTCAACCAAGTCACAGGGGTTGGAATACATTACAGGTGGGCTCGGACGGTTTTGAGGAGATTTACAGGGTCCGACTGAGATCACTTGCCATTTTTCATCATTAGGATTAGTTCTACACAGTTCAATCTTGGTTCCATTGCGTTCCAACGATTTCAATAAAACAGAGTTATTAACATGGATATTTTAATTAATTACGCTTAAGGTGGTGTTTCAGGCTGATTACTTGGACAAACACCTTAGTGTAATAGCTCGTTAGAATTAGGGCAAAAATATCTAAGAGGCAGAATGATAAAAGGGGGCTTTGGGTGGCCAATGTGACCATGGAGGTGGATTAAGCATTTTTTGGGGTTAAAAGTGGCTTCAATTAATTAATAAAAGTCACTTTATTAAATAAAGAGATGAAAAGTGCTCTTATTAGTTAATTGGAGGAAAAAGGTGAAAAGGGAGGCAAAAGAGTTAAGTGAGTTATAAGAAAGGGAAATGAGGGGTCTCTCCTCATTCTAGTCTTTTGCCGTTTGAGAAAAAAGAAATTTTGGAGAGCTCTTGGAGAAGAATGGAGGGTTTAGGAAACCCTACTTGTTGGTTGTTAGATTCGGTGTTGAGACCGTACACCCTAACTAGTTTGGAGAGCGAGATCACTCAGATTTCACCATTGGGCTTCAAAAGAGAAGAAGATTTGAAGAAGATATTGAGGTAAAGGTGCTATCAGTCGATTTTATCTGCTGATATGAAGTTTCTATCTCATTATTACAGGCTGAGAAATACCCATGAAGATACCAAGCTTCCAAGCCATTCCCGTGGGTCAAGTTGCTTAACTTATGAGAAGATTGTAAGTTTGAGTTTCCTACTAAGTGGGACGAGTTTCACTGTGAGGGAAACAGACCAAATCTCCTCACAAATAGAGGTTGAGTTGCTGGGTTTTACCTCTACTAAAGGGAGGTGGAGTTCCATACTTTATAGTGACCAAGTTACCTGAGATAAGCGAGGTCGAGTTGTGCTGGAGCAAGATCTGTTACAGGCTAGCCATTATCAGTAAAGAAGGGCCAAATATATTCTCCTTTCCTGGCAAAGCCTATCTCTGTCAAAACATTGAGTTCCATCCTCTTGCTGGATCGAGTTTATATACATAACAGGGACTGAATTTATAGTCACTGCCTGAGATTGCTTGTGTCTTCATTAAGGCTGAGTTTATACTGTACAAGGAGGCCGAGATAATAGATTCCCTTCCCTTGTGTCAAAATGAGCTGTTATACTCCTGCGTTGAATTTATCAGATTTAAGAGACATGTTTCAACCATAGTCAAGAGGAAAGTGTGGCTGGATCAATGACTTATTTGTGGACTGAAGTCTCTGTAAAAAGGGGATTGATATCTTACAAAGTTCACTGCTGAAGCATAAGCCCAGGTTCTCTTAACACCAAGCTCTGTACTCTCTGTTATTACGCTGAATATTTGACTGTATCACTGTGATATTGGCTGTCATTAATGTGAATGAAGTGGCTGTTTACTTTCAAGGGTAATACAAAATTTATGGGGCTGATCTAGAGGTTATCATTGTATTTTTACCATACTGTACTGCTGATATAAATCTGAAATGTGAAAATCACCTACAGCCATACATTCTACAATTGTTCATTGCTATTCCATGTCTCATTCTCCTCATTGTTCGTTGGAGCATGTATTAACAGTGGTATGTATGCCCTTAAATTTCTAACGCAAATGAATATGAGCTTAATTGAAGTATTATTATCTTGTGAGTTTGGCACTGTACATGTTCATTTGGAAACAAACTTCAAAAAGACACCTACAGCAGTTTGTATGCAAACTGTTTGTTGAAACGCCACGTTGAACCAGACTATA
The DNA here is from genome assembly GCA_000404065.3 of Pinus taeda. NCBI lineage: Eukaryota > Viridiplantae > Streptophyta > Pinopsida > Pinales > Pinaceae > Pinus > Pinus taeda. Next base: position 63,179 of record APFE030416491.1, read on the forward strand.
TAAACTCATAAATTTTGTGGTTTTTCCCAAGATATTCCGCATGGGTATCTTACAATGACGCATCGAAAGAGGGGATGCACAGCTTCCCAACCTTGCACAGTAGGTCATAATTCTGCTGCATGCCTCTGTTATGATTCCTGGGCTTATTTCTATACTTAATGTTACTAAACTCCGTAAAGGTCATGTCTGCGTGAACATCCACTCCTAGTGACGCATACTCCCATAAATATTCTGAAAAATCTCCATTCTGTTCTGTAGGTCCTTGGTTTACTGCTTCCTACCCATCTAGAAACTGGGGTAGTAGAGGCCTAGGGTTCCTTCTACTAGTTGCCCTTGTGTTAGTTTGTGTAAAGATGCTAAAGGGGCCAGGATTATAGTTGTCGCTTCCTTCTGCCAAGCTCCTGCTACCTCCATTAGATCCATTAATAGCATTGTTACCTGCATTATTCAGATTTGCCACAATCTGGGTAAAAAATTGAGTCATTTGCTGCTGCCATTGTGCCAATAGTTGAGCCGTCCACTGCTACCCTTGTGCCATCAGTTGAACCATCCACTGCTGCCCTTTGTGCCATCAGTTGAGCTATCCGTTGCTGCCCACTTGCTAGCTCCTCCAAGATGTCGAAGGGGTTAATTTGTGGCTACTCTTCCCTGTCCGGCATGACTGAACTGTTGGCACTGTTCTTTTTCCTGAATGTAACATTTTCCCTAAACTTCGAGAGCATTTAGAAATCATATGCTCATAGGCTAGCAAGATGCACAACTCTAATACCTGTAATATCCTCCTTAAGAAATTACTCTTGGGATGAGATTGTGGGCTAGAGTTTCCAATAAGGGCATGCATTTTATAACAACCAGCCTAGATCCATCTTAGCTTCGGAAAAAACCAAGCGCCGAGAGGGATCGAATCTCCTTTCGCTCTAAAATAGATTTGCATCTCAAGATATTTGATCCCTCTCGGCACTTGGTTGATTCGGAGTTAAGATGGATCTAGACTGGTTTTATTATTAAATATAATTATTTTTTTTCGACGAAATATCTGGCCAGACATACCCGAAGGGATCGCATCCTGTCAGCTTATTAGCAAAGCCTAAGCCCGAGGGCGTCGAGGAAAATTGACCTCGTGACCTCCCATTAGTGAGGTGTTTTAGCGATGGGAGCTCGGCCAATTGAGCTAACCCTCATGCCTTTTACAATGAAATATCTAGGCAGATCCACCCAAAGGGATCACTTCCCACTAGCTTATTAATAGAGCCTAATTGACTCTCTGACCTTCCATTAGCGAGGTGCTTTAGCAATGGGAATTTGACCAATTGAGCTAACACTCGGGACTATTAATTATAATTATTAATTTTATATTTTATATTTTATTTTAGCTTTAGTTTTATGTAATTTGACGAAGTCAAAATGTTTTATTGATAATTATCATTATTAATTGTTTTATTTTTATTTTTATTTTTATTTAATTTAATTTTTTATTTTTATTTTGACTAAGCCAAAGTGTTTACAAGACACTACGACATCTCTACATACTAGGTTGCAGAGTGTCTCTCTAAGCAATTACTTTTAACCTTTTATTAGTTTTTAATTGAGCCCACATGTAAATGTTTACAAACATTTACGCCACTACAACATCTCCCCATAGCTTTTTGCTTTTAGATTTAATTTAAAAGTTGTTAAGTGGTATTAGTAAGTCATGGTATTGGCCCATTGTATTGTGTCAAAGCCTATTGACAAGTTAATAATATACATGGTAAAATGGAGATGAATATCCATGGTTAAGAATCTTGTTATATTGTATGTTTATCGTAAGTATTAAGCTTTTATTTAAAATATGTTATAAATTTAAATTGAAAAAAAAATATGTCCCAGGGGGCAGCTCAATTGGTGATCAAAGTAATGTGAAATCTGTGAAAACTGAAATATCCAAGGTTCAAATCCCCTTATTTGTTACCCAGTTTACGAAGAGGAGGACAAGCCGTAGATACCCAAAGGTTTACTAGTAGTTATGTGTTAGGCGGGTTGCTAGATTCCTCTAAGCTATATATATATCTATATATATATATATATATAGATTGGAAATGAGTTATGGTTTTTGTGTATGTGGTATTGATGAGCCATCTTATTAGCCCATGGTATTGTAAGAAATCCTATTTAGAAGTTAATAATATCCATGTAAAATGGTGGTGAATATTCAAGATTAAGAATCGTGTTATATTGTAAAAATTAAATTTTTATGTATTTATTAATTAAATTTAAATATGGTTACACATCATTATTTTGATTTATATGGTCAAATGGATGTTAATTTATAACTATTATTTATATGTTATATTTTAATGTGATATGTATATTACGATTTTTTTTATCAAGTTCGTAATTTTATTAAGAAAAACAAAATTACAATGCAAAAAAAAAAAAATTGAATTTAAAAAATATTTAGACCTAACATCTAACATCTAACGCCTGCACATCTACACTATACTAGATTGCAGAGGACCTCTCGGTGCAATAATGTAGTACTTTTTCAATCTATAAAATATTAAAACAATGAAGATCATTGAATGCACAAACAATTGATTTCACCCCAGCAACACTATAAGTAGGGCCAATTCAACAAACAATTATCAAATTTACAAATTCCATAGTTTTACCAATACCAAAGATGTAGTTTCTAAACTTACAAACTGTAGCTATCACACCAGTAGACTTTGTTGTTATCCTACACTATATTCATCCCTTGATTTCTCCCTTGGTTCCTCGCTATCATCCGGTCGCAGCTGCAAAACTCTTGAGCGGACCCCCTGGGCTACTTGCTGCCTTAAATAAGCTCATTGTAGGTTCGTACCCAATTATAGGTTTCTTGCTAATCCTGTGTCGCAGACAACTAGCAATTGTTCTTCCTCTAGTCCTTGTTTCCTAGACTCCAACCCTCGCTTGACCTAAGAAGTTGATCCACTGCTTCAATAGATTATTCTTAGTCCTCATTGGCCTCAGAAGGATGGCCACTTCCTCAACAAGACTATTCCCAACCCTCGTTGACCTTAGAAAATTGATTTGTTACCTCAGAAGGGTTACTCCAACCCTCACTGCTTCAACCACTAAGTTCCCACCCTTCGCTTGCCTCAGAAAATGACCTGTTACCTCGTAATGATCAATCCAACCCTCATTGCCTCAGAAAATGACCCATTACCTCATAATGATCAATCCAACCCTCATTGCCTCATAAATGAAGATTCCGGCCTTGGCTTTGCCTCAAAAAGATAATCCTTCAAGCAGAATTCGGCCTTGTAACCAGAAAGGTAAAAGGATTGACTAGAGTGGAATCTTTCACCACCAAAACCAATCAGAAAAAAGGAGTCTTAAAACCAATGCGGAAAAAGTCGACCTCGAGAATAAATCAACAAGGGTCTGAAAATTAAAAAAGTTGTAAAGTAGGGAGGTTTTTGAAAAAATTGGCAAAAACTCGACAAAATTTAAAAAGGTACTAAAATATTCATTTTTTTAATTTAGCATCTAAAGTATCCACAACATTAGATAAATGCATTGCCACATAAATATTAAAAGAAAACTAATATATAAGATATATAAGAAGTCTAGTGCTACATCACATATCAACAGTGAATCGTGTCTTGAATCCTGAATTCTGACTCAATCTCAAGAGTGAAAATATCAACAAGAAATATAATAAATGTATATCATCATCATGAGTCATCTACATGTCATAAACTAATCAATCACTAAGTTCCTTCATCCCTTTTACGAGAATATGGAATGGCTTTGCCTTTTCCTCTAGAAGAAGAAGGCTTTGCCCCTAGGGCTAAAAATGGACCCTGTCATCTTATAGAAGCAAAAGTAGGAGGTCACCTCTATCATCTACTACTGCCCATCCTAGATGATGTCACCTCCTCCTGCTCCTGCTCCTCCTCCTCTACCCCTCTCTCCCCTGCAGCTGCTACCTCCTCCGAATCCACCTCACAAAACCAATAAATCTCCTCCTCTTTGGCAATGGCAAAGACCTCCTCTCTCAACAAGCAAGAATCATAAAGGCTAGAGTGCAAAATGAGTGGAAAAATCAGCCTTTTCCTAACTTATACGTGGCCCAGCACATCACTCATGAGTTTTTGGATCAACTCCTAATTTTATCCCGAGTTTTATGATTAAATCCCGTGTTTTTCATTTTTGAAAAAAATAGTGAAAAACTGAACCGATAACATCAACGAGTTGAAAAAATTGCGAGTTCTCAATGTTATTGCGATTTTATCGGGACTTTAGTCTTTTCCATTGTGCTTGAAACCCACCAAGTCTCAAGAGCCTCGGCCTAAAATAAAAAAGAATAACAATTCATGATGATTATAATGAATCTCCTCTCTCCTTTTTATAGATTCTCTTTGGATTTTTTCTCCTAATTTCAATTTTGAGTGACCAATAAGTTTCCCTCCATTTGCCGCAAATTTGACTTTTACTGCAAGTTTCTCTCCATTTGACCCAAATTAACTATTATTATCTAATGTTACCTACATAACATTAAATAATGGCTTCCCCCCTTTTAAATCACTAAAGCCTACAGGGTTAAATAGGCTACTATGTCCTTTCTTGGGCAATTTAATTTGAAGAGGACATTACAACATATGAGCAATGAGCCTGCATATGCCAACTGCAAACATGAGGGCATTGAGGACAGTTCATATGTGCAGTAGTTCTTATAGTTCTGTGTGTGTGTGTATATATATGCACTGAAGACAATGCATAAATAAGGGAGAGGAGAATGTACCAGCCCCAACCTGGATCCCCCGAATGATATTATGCATGCACATGTGACACTTCTGTTCATATGCAGACTACAATACAATGCCATTAGACTCAAGGATGATAAAAATGAAATCATTCAGTCAAAGAACAAAGTTTTTGGAAACTATACAATGAAGCTAAAATATAAGGCTGGAATGGAGGAAGAAAGAGAAGGAATATGGTAGTGGAAACCTATTTGGAAGTTGAATATCCCTTTGAAAACAAGGATTTTCCTTTGGCTGGCCTTATTTAACAAAGTACTTACCTTGGGAATTTACCATATGAGGACATGGTAGGGTCCATGTACGTGTATTCTAAGTGAAATTAATAATGAGTCTAGAGATCATTTTCCAATACCCTGCCCCCATAACAAGAATAGTTTGGAGTGAGGCATTGAAGCTAGCAGAAGGCAAAGGAAAATGGAAGGGAGAATCTATGACTATGACATTGAAGGATGGTACAAGGATAAATCTGTTCAGTGACTCAGTCCACAACTCATTGCCATGCACAGTTGCTTGAGCACTAGCAAGAAATGAAATGACCTTCCAAGATAAGGAAATACTTTCAGTTCAAGTTTTTTATCAAGTTAGTTTTGCATATGGAGGAATATGGAAACTAGGATTAGTGAAGTCACCTAGAACCCTGAAATTCCCAGAAACAGATAAATCTGTGGCACCGGGTTATTTTGATGGTGCATGCATGTCAAGGAAGTCCAAGGGTATGTGGAGGTGAGGGCATTCTTTTCATAAAGAAAAATCACTATATTTTTCTTAATCTGCTACTGGGGAAGGGAAGGAAAATCATTATATTTTTTTAATCTGCTATTGGGCACGGGATTAACAACAGAGTTGAATTATTGGCATTAACGTTGCTTCTCAAAATTGCTTAAGAAAGAGGAATCTTAAATCTTCAGGGGAGCTCCAAGCTAATCATTGACTGCGCAAAAGAGAAGAAAAGGTTGAAGAACTTTATGCAAACTCCAACTATGGACAGAATGGAAAAACCTATTGCTAACTCTAATTAAGGACGGAGTGAAGAAGCAAGGAACAAGTTTTCAAAATGTCACCTTCAATAATGTTTTCATAGAGTTAAATGAAAAGGCGGATAAACTTTCAAAAGAGGCTTTACTTCTGCAGAAAGGTCTGGTATATGAAACTGAAACTAGTGAAGAATCCCTCCCAGAAAAGGTTTAGTCCTTATATTGATTTCCATCTGCTCTTCCGAAGAAATTCAATTTAGTTGTTGAAGTTATGACCGCTGAAGCTAGCCTATAGGCTGTTCTGTTCTTTTGTCCAGTGTCCATTTTTGATCTGCCATTTGAAAGACTGTGATCTCAGACATAGGATAAGTTTATGATAGTTTGTGTTGATGTTGATGAAAACAGAGAAATAGTTCTCGGGCAGAGTTGCGCAGATAGGTGTTATGTATATTCTGGTTTCTTCTTGAAATATCAACTATAAAGCTTTTTTCTTGGAAACAAATGTAAACCTTACATTTCCAAGAGTTGCTATCAATGTAGTGTGAACCAGAAATCAAAAGAAAAGACCCCTAGATTACTAAAACAGAAAGATACTATACCTATCAGGGGTTGATTTCGAGTATAAATCAAATCAAAATGTTACCTTACTTATTCATTGGAAGTTAGCAAAATACAGTCAAATTTCCCAATGTGCGGAAATTTAACATAAATACTGCTTGTGAACTGTTGCAGGGGAACATTTCCAACAAAAAAAAGAATCAAATATTAATTTTCCTCTTAGTGGTAGGGATCGTATACATACCTGATAAGATTTTTGGATGTAATACGCGGAGCCTTAATTGCCGCACCGATAAGACTGCTTCCTGTTGTATATATCCCCCTGATCCCAATGACAGATTCGACCTTTCAATCCGCTAAAAAAACGGGGCATAGACTGAAAAACGAAAACCGAAATAGAAAATATTTGATACATACCAGGCAGCGCCCAATACAGAAACCCCAATCGCTATGCCAATACCTACTGCAGAATATGCATAGGGAGATATCTGGACCAGCGCATGTGCCCATGAACTTGATTTCGCCATTATGAGTTCCAATTACTTGCGCGTCAAAACCCGATAATCCTCGACCTAGTCAATCTGTTAATATCAATATTAACTAAATTTGCATACAGTGAAGCCAGATCGACCTAAATCTGAATCAAATTGGAGCCAGCAGACCACTGACCAGCCTTTCAAAGGGCAATACGATGGCTGTCCAGCAATAGATCCATAATCAACATATCATATTCGGTCCCTCCGTCGGTAAATTATGTTTACGTCTTTCCTTTCGTGGGTAGAAAGCGCTCGGGCCTCCAGTTCTGGGTGGACACGCTGCTGCAAGATAGGGGTGTTCGATATTGACATGTTTTATTAGTAAATATTACCAGTCTAGATTCATTATTAAGATGGATTTAGATAAGTTTTTATTTTTATTTTATTTTCATTAAATTAAAATGGTATATTATTTTATATTACACATTTTTAGCGTATTATAAGTATTAGATATCAATTTAATGTAGGTTATAAGTAGCAGATGTTAGTTTAATGAAAGAATTTATATATATTTTATACTAAATTTTTTATTTTTTTAATTTCAATTACTTTATCTAAAAGTATCTTATTCTATAAAAGTATCTTATTATTATATAAAGTCTATTATAAAATTTAAATTTAAATATTTTATTTATAGCAAAATTGAATTTTAAAATAATGTTATTAATTTTTTTTAAATAATTTTATTCACAATATTTTTAATATATATAAATGAGCAGAATATATATTTCTTGATTTTTTTAGTTTCATTATAATAAATTTTTATTAGTTTAATTCTTTTTATGCGACTTAATTATTGTAGTATGTATAAGTTTAATTTTATAGAGACAAATATAAGAAATTATAAGAAAGACGTGGAATATTAATTTTTCTTGCATGGTGCAGGTGGGGGAGTGTTCTTGAAGAAAAAAACAAGGTAGATTTATATGTTTGGGATTGGGAAATGTCTTTAATGGTTAAGACTATGTGTTTCCTCCTAAGAGGTCACATGTTCAAAGCTAGAGGGGGTAGAGTATGTATGCCTTCGTAGACTTTAGTAGTCAAAATCATTGCATGGAGGTGGGTCCATTGTCCCACAAACAAGGGGGTCTCATACACCAATTTGATGTCTCGCTTGGTTGTGACCTTAAAATTGGATAATATTAATAATAATAATAATAATTTCATATGAGGTTTATTTGTTGTGACAAGGTCTTTCTATTGTAAAGAAATATGGTATCAAAACATTAATAGTTTTGGAGAATGTTCTGAGGAATTTATAGTGAGAATTAAAGTAAATGATTAATAGAGCCATCCCCTGAGGGAAATGAATTGAACTCCCTCATTCGTTGAATCAAGCATTCTCTCTTATAATTCAACCCGGTTATGTTCTATCACATGAAAAGATAATTGAACAATGAAATGGATCAGTGGGTTATGATGGCTTCCACCTTAGGCCCTTGCATATTAATTAAATATGGGATTATACTCTAATCCCTTGATCAAATGGTTAGTGAATTATCAAATGCCTCTCAATCCAAGACTTGCACACTTCTATCCAATAATGGGAGGTGATACAGAACATGGTGTGGTCTTCTTAACTCACATGGCAATGCTCCTTTGTGGTTAATCAATGCAAAGAATTGAACCCTCACATGAAATACAAGATAATTATAAATCTTTAGGTCACCTGTGTTGAATAAGTATGGATCCTACAAAGGTTGGTATATGGGTTTGAGTTTCGCAGAGTTACAAGGGTGACTTTGACATTTGAGAGTGGGAATTATGAGTACCTTGGTTTATGTAAAGGCTTTTGTGTAAGGGAACTCTAGTCAAGCTAGGTTCTCCATGCGGATAATCTTTAGTGTTTTTGCTAGGCAAGCATTGGTTCCCTAGTCTTTCCCTTTGGTTTTCTTTTTATCCTATGCTTATGGTGTATTATCTAGAAATATTCTGAATCATTCCCTCGTGGTTTTTTATTTTCATATTAAGAACAATTTTCTTTGTTTGGGGTTTGTGTAGCTTTAGTCCCTCAAGGTGAAGGGTTATGAATAGCTTTGATTTGAAGGAAGTATGCAAGGTTATTTGTTGGCATGAGGAAACAAACCAAACCAATAGTGATACATTAATGATAATTTCCTTTAAACTCAAGAGCTCGAGCCAATCAGTGTCACTCACAACACAAATGTCATGAATCTTCTTATGCAGAAATAATTGATAGATTCTCTATAGGGATAGAAAGAAGTGACAAACACTTGGTCCAACTTTTACATGAGGGGTTAATTCCCCACAAGTCTCGTGGTCCATTCCTAGGGGTTCTATATACACCTATGAGACTACTCCAAGTGCAATTTCTCAAGTTGGGTGTTTCCTACTTTGAAAAAGAAAAATAGAAAGAAAAATTCTCTACACGTTATGTGCCACAAACTTTTATCCTAGGTTCTCTCTCAACTAATGGATGCCCATTCTCTTACTTCTAATAACATCTGTACAAGAACTCTCTATAACTAGGGTTTGTGGAAAATCAATACATCCATCATAATCAAAATCTAATGGATATTGAAAATCAAAGTTCCTTTCACACAAAGAGGCAAGAACTTAAGACAATGTGATTGTGAAATATGGGAGAGCAACATGTTAAGCCACAAATGGCGACAAATAGAAAGAATTCAAAAGCACCTGATCACAAGTAGCCTCAAAGTTAAATCAACAGTCTCATGTGATATCCTTTTAGCTCAGGCTAGTATGTTTCCAATTGAGGCGTCAGAGATCATTCATTTGCTAAGTTACTTGAAGAAGGTTGAAGATATGAATAAGCACCGATGGCCCAAATTGGTTGTTGAAGAAGAGCTAAACGACCGGAAAAAGACATGGATGAAACAAAACAGATAGTGTTTAGGCAAATGGGACATAAATATGCATGATTGCCCTCACGCTAAGGAAGAGATAAAAAAGTGGGTTTAGAAAAATTTAGCACTGCAATGTGGACAAAACATGTAGGCAAACAGAAGGCATATTATGTCAAAGAATTTAACCCAATGTGGATACATGATGATAAAGAGTATTTGAGTTCCTCAATCAAGTGAACAACTAAAATTTTAATTGCTCGGCTAAAGACTAGCTCCCATCATCTAAAATGTGAAACTGGTAGATGGGTGGTCCCTAAAGAAGATTGGGATGAATGAACTTGCATTTTTTGCAACCAAGGTGTGGTGGAAACAAAATGACATTTTATCAAAAAAAATTGAAACATATAAAGTTAACTTGTCCTCACAATGAACCACACTGGTTGGTTCGAAACGCGTCGACAAATGTTTGTCTACATGTGATTTACGCCGAAGTTATTCTTTCAACATATAAAACTATCCATCATCAATTTAATAGCAACCTAAAAATAAATAGTCTTACTGAATTTTTAAGAGGAAACAAAACTTCACAAAAATTCTGGTTCAAAATCTATAACAGCCCAATCAATTTAGAAAAAAATCTGAATATAAATTAAGCTGTAGTAAGTGACCGCGAGTTCTAGTGTATGTCATTAAAAACCATTTCATTTCATTTGGTTCATTCATATCCACATCATGTTATGCATTGCTGTTCATTTCCCTTTATCGGTTAATCCGTTGTTCTCCTCTGTGCAATTATGAGATTATGTGAGAATGTCAGGTCTTCGCTGGCTGTTGCGAGAGTAATGGTTTGCTTAACCATAGCTAGATAACCCTAACCAAATGTAACGAAAGATAGAGATAACTGCAACCCCGAGAGCTGGTGCACACAGCCTCGCATCAGTATGGAAAACTAAGCAAAAGCTGACAAATACACTATCTACTCAAGCAGCGAATTCACGAGGAAGAATACCTGCTCAAGCTATAAGCATGGGACAGGTTGTACTCTGGGGAACACCTCCTACAATATCGCGATATCCAAGATGTAAGCTCTAATACTCGATGCTCAGTCTTCATGTAAATTGCATAATGAAATATCTTTGAATAAAGTATTATCTGATGATCTGGACATTTTCTAGCTCCATGATTTTCGCACGCTACTAAATGGAGAACTGATTTTAAAATACGGTCGCTGCCGGCTTCTTTAGATTGTTGTTCCCAGGGCTTTCACTACTCCTTACACTGGATAACTTCCCATAGGGTTTTATTGGCTTTGTTGACCTAGAAACTGCCTAACCGATTGCGCGAAATCGACTCATGGTCTGCCTTTGCCGCTCAGCGATTCCCTCACCTTCTGGCCTAGAAACTATCTAACTGATTGTGCAGAGTCGATCCATGGTCTGCCTTTGCCGCTCAGTGATTCCCTAGCCTTCATAATGTTTTTTCTTCAAATCTCGTAGACAGTAAATTCAATGCAAATTTTTATTTCCCAGTCTCATCCTATTAGGTTCTTCCATTCCGCCTGAAAACAAGAACAAATAATCATATCCTTGCATAAATCTAAAATTAATCAACAGTAAAAAAAATCCGGACCAAGGCTGCTATCTAAATTTTTTTGACCAGGCAGACAGATTTTTTTTTCCGTATAATCTCATATGGGTAAAATACAAGATAATACAACACGTTTAGGAAGAAAAAGCATAAGAGCTGGATAGCTGCAGCAGGGAGGGAAACCTCAAACTTTGCCACCTCAAAACTTTGACAAAAACTTGAAACTAACTTCGACCTTCAGGCCCCATTGCTATAACACCTAGAACAGTTGCAACACCCTATAGAAGTGGCCAGGCCGTCTTTGGCTCCCCCCCATTGTGGGTTGCTACTTTGCGGTTGACACTGGCAGCACTTTACACATTATAACACAGGGGCTTATGAGTGCTTATATCGTTCCCTGTGCTATTCTTGCAATGTGAAATGTTTCAGCTTGTCGAACAGCAAATCGGGGAAAGGAATACAACAAAGAGCAAAGCAAAATAAAGGGACTAAGTACCAATAATTTAACAAGAAAGAAATGAAACATGTGGATAAAACCAAGCGAAACAACAATAGCTTAAGCAAGAACTGCTGCAACATGGACTACTAGCAAAGAAACTAGGTAAGCATAAACCTCTGCTCTGGGTCAGAATCAGAGCTTTGTTTCTTAACTACATTTTGACTTTTAAGTTTTGAGTCTGGACTAAGCTCTTTTTGTTTCTTTTCTAGCAGTGGACTTTCTATTAGATATGTAAGCTCCCCTGTGAGCAGGCAGGATGGACTCTGCTCAACTAATTTTGGTTAAAGTAATTCATTCGGCTGTAATCTCTGCATTATTTTTCTAGTATTTAGGCTGGAAAACTTCCCATGTGAGTTGTCCTGTTGTCATTCTAATGCTATGTTCTTTTAAATGAAAATGGTTTGCATTTGCCTCCAAAGCTCTTCATTGATATGTTTTAGATGGAACTTTACACAAATCTTTCACATGGTTAAACCTATGAATAGAAGTATACTAGTAAAATTCAGTAAATTTGATTCAATTCGATAAATGTGACATGTGACGATGAGTGTAGGATAGGGCTTGGAGTACGTGATTGCAAAGATGTGTATGCGTCCTATGGCATAAAGACTGATATATTGGAATTTATACATTATCATGGATTGCTTCTTATAGGCCATGTGAATACCATGGAAATAGTTTTTATAGTTGTAGAAGCTATATTAAGACACCATAAGATAGACCTATCAAACAGTGAATAATTCTCATTATTATTCTTATTCATGCCATATAAAGGAAGGAGAGGAAGGTCGATTAACACACAGTCACCCCGCAACCATTTAACCAGTATGTTAGTAGGGAATCATTGGCATGTTAATGTGGAATAAAATCCCAACAAATGAAGGTAACAAATGAAGGTGACAATGTAATAGTAAATATTATAACTAATCATAAATAACTAAGACTCATTGTAATTAATCACATAAAAAGAATCTTTTATGACAATCACTAAAAATATTTTTAAATTCATTGTTGATATAAATATTGGAATGTAAATTTTAATAATGTCATAGTTGAGGGTATAGTGGGCTTGAATTTTTTATATCATGTTTTTTATAGACTAATCATATCACTGTGTAACAATACAATTGGAACAAATATTTGATTTATAGGGTTAAATACTTGACATGTACATAGATAGATTATATAACTCGATTCATAGTCATCGAGGAATATGTCTACACATTCTCATCATTAGGATTTAGTAATACATGTATGAATTGACACTTTTCTCAAACTGGTTGTGCAAACTCTCTATGACTTTGTTCTCTATATCTTAAGACTAATCATGGACCTGCCAATGTTACTTAAATCACAACAACCCCTTTTATTACTTTATTGGTTGATTCTCCAACTTCTCATGACTCTTTATCTCCCTCTTGCATCTCATTCTATCCAATAAGGCTTTTGATGTTCTTTTAAAACCCTTTGAATCAATTCCCATAGCTTCTTCTTCCATGGCAATCATAAGAGTTGTCCTTGTCACTTTAGTCTCCACTATGACATTTTGTCTTCTTTAGCACACTTATTTCATGTACTTCACATGTGCACTTCCTATCATGCTCTTGTTCTGGTCACATTCTTTATAACTCCAATGACATCATTGTCTTGCTTGTTTTTTTTCGTCGAACTGTTATGTGCTCCTTTTGATTGTACTTAGACTATACTACACATTCCACTTTTGTTTCCATTCTTTAGCTTATGTGACATGCATAGGTGTCGTGCTCATTTGTGTAACATTCACATGTGCGATGCTCATATGTGTTGCACTCACGTGTGTCGTGCTTTCCTAGTACATACGTGGATGGTTGTTTCAAGGATGCTCTTACATTAATTTACCTTCATGAATAAAACAAAATGTGTCCTCATAATGATCCTTCATCCTCATCTTCTACTACAATAGAGTTCCCCTTACAAAGATTCTAATCTCTACATTAAAAAATATAGTATTTTCTGCATCTTCCCTATTTCCCCTTTTCACTAAATACTTTTTGTGTTTTTGTGCCTATGTCTTTGTCACATTCTCATCCATCACTTGTTCAATCACACCCTACTTCCTTGGCATTTTTCTATGTTAGTCTACTTATAGGGTTTCTTCTTTCACTGCTCCATCCTCTTTCAGAATGATTGTTAAGGTCCTACCCTAATCTCCCTACTTTAGGCCACCTAAGAGTTAGTTAATTGTTCTATGTGCTCATTCTCTTTGAATAAAGCCTATTCAATAGTAGTGGATAATTATTTAATGTAGAATGGTATACTTTATAAGGCCCACTAGTTAGTTGGTACTCATTAGTAACTGGACCACAAGTAGTTAAGGTTTTTCTTATGAAAAACTATTTAAAAGAGAAGGGACTATGAAATGTTTTGTCAGTTTGGGGCTTTGGTCGATGGAAGGTCACCCTACCTTAAGGGGCAACTGAACATTCCTTTCTCTCTTCATGTTATCAATATACAGGGGGGTCTTTTAGATTTCATCTTACTCTCTTCTTTCTTGTTATTTTGTAATAATATATTCACTATATATTTGGTTGTGTTTCAATTTTCATGGTGAAAGGAACACTACAAGTGGTATTATAGTTTTTTCCTAAGCTAGCATGCTTCCTAAGTTTAGTAGATTTTTTAGGCTAGATATATGTTTTTGTGTCTCTAAATAATGCATTTGATTCATAAGTTTAGTAGATTTTTCGGGTTAGAGACATGTTTCTGCGTCTCTAATAACACAATGATCTATCATTTAATAGGTAAACATGTGGTTGGGAAAGAATACACATAAGACATATTAATGGAATCACTTTGTTGGAAACCCTTATAACCCCTATTAATACCCTTTCGAGTAGTTTTGCACCAAAAAACACTTGTATACAGAATCTCACTTCCATGTACCTTTGAGCATATGAAAGTCCATTAGGTATGCTTGAAACCATCTCTAAATCAATCAATCGACCATCTTGTTTCTATAACCAATCAAGAAAAATACTTGGGAAAATCACTCTCTAGTACTTGGGTGGTCATGTTGTACTAATAAGGGCATAGTCGAGCCTCCTTAGTGCCCTAAGATATTCGGTTTAATACTACTATTGGATCTTGCAAGTAGATTAGATCTATAACATATGACACTCCTCTCTCTTTGAGACCTTGCGAACCCTAGCCTTTACAATCAACCACAAAATTCCTACATATTTGCATTCGAAAGGAATTTAGAGATTTTATGACCATGCTAATAATTAGCTAGCAATAATACTCCCACAAGAGTGGTATTCGGAAAAGAAAAGTATGGATTTCTCGACACCATTACAGGAGTCCTATCTCAAAAGATTCCCTGCTTTTGATAATTCCTTGGATCTTCCTATCAAGTGACCCTTTTTGTGTGTGGATCCAAGAGTACATTGGTTCAGGGTATATCTGAACATAATCCTTTTCAAGCCATTCATCACACTGAGATAAGTGGAAAATAACACATCCAAAAAATATTTGTTGTCAAAGAATTCATAATCTAAACATGGGCAACAAATCCAACCCACTTAACACCAAAATATGGATAGCATGGTTGTTGGCATTAAGGCTACACTTAGCATTATGAATGAAATAATGCAATAACATAGCACCATCTTGAAAATGTCCAACGATAGCTTTTATATCAAGGTAACATATCCACACATTGATCCAACCAAGGGGGAATTCACTACCCTCAAAGTGTAGGCTACACATGTTTCAGGATAATCATTGCCTACACTTTTAGGATCACAATTCATGGCACCATTTTCCAAAGGTTGACATATACAAATGTGATGGGTATCATCTACTGAGAAACCAAAGGCACATAGATAATGATGATTTCTCTTAACTTGATAAGTACTTTTGAATATTTGTTGGCTTCTTATTAATATTATGTTCTCTTCATCAAGCAATTACCAAAAACATAAAGATAACAAAGAGACAAAAAACACCAGAAATTAGGCTCTAAGCGAGGGCAAAACCCCACAAGGGTGAAAACCCAAAAATCCTCTTCTTATGGAATCAGATCAAAGTGAGATATCCAAAACCTGAGACCAAGACCAAGACCAAGACCTCCACAAAGACCCAAGGTATCCCTCCTTGAAATCTCCTCCAACCAAGTCAAAGTGAATGAAAGTCAATGTTGCCCAAACCTTGTCAAATCTAGTCAAACTCAAAATTTCGGACCTATAATTTTGCAAAGTTGCCTTAGAACCTTCACACGTGTGAACAAAAACAAGCCAAAAGCACCCAAATTCTCTCTCCTTTGACTTCATTATCATTCTTCTTCTATTTGGCACATAAATCGAAGTGTGTGATGAGTGAGTGAATGAGGTTGAAGTGTCTTCTATTTATAGTTCTGTCCAAGAGGTCGAATAGGTGCCTCTTCAAGGCCGACTTGGTCTTGTGGTTGACAATTTGAATTCTTGACTCTTTTTTACTCAAAATAAAATAATTTTCTTTTTATTACAAGGAGTCCAAATAAGATTTAACTCAAATACACTTCTTTGACTCATAATAAATTTTCTTTTGACTCAATAAACCCTAGAATCATGAAGAACATGCTTTGGCTAGAAATAATAATAATAATAATAATAATTATAAGAAATGAGTATAATAATTACATCAATAGTACATTTGAATTTTCATTATGAAGACCGACACTAGTTACATTTTCAACACTCCCTCTTAACTAGGGAGGTATTCATAATGACAGAACAAGGTACTTTTAAATTGAAATATTCTCATAAGAAGGGATTCAAATTAATAAACATCATCGTAACCAACATTTTCAAACATAGCAAGGGCTTGACTAATAAGCTCTCTCTCCACTAGATCAGAGCACAATGTTGAGAGGCACAAATTTGGACACCACCACTACCTCTCAAGGCACAACCTCATCTGAATGTTCACCAGGTATGTCCTTACAAGACTATTCTTATCTCGGATATCACACATCCTCAAAGAATATCGGTCCTCGAGACTATTCTTATCTAAATCCTCATAGAATACTGATCCCAAATTCTTATCTAATCCACCATTCTCCCTACCAACACGTTCACTAGGCTTACAACTCTTAGTCCTAGCCATAGTGCATGACAGATGGAGAATATAGTGTCCACCCTCACTCCCTCTCAATTAGGGAGGAAATATCGATAAGCCTAAGTTTGTCTCTCAAATACTCAAGCTTCCTATTAGGAAGAGACTTCATCAATATATTAGCTACTTGCTCGTCAATGGAGATGTATTATAGCTTCACGAACCCATCCTGAACCAAGCTTCGAATGTAGTGGTACTTGTTATTGATGTGCTTCAGCCTAGCATGGAAAATTGGGTCCTCTGTCAATCTTATGCAACTCTAGTTGTCACAACATATGATGGTGGAGTCCAAAGGTCCTTCAATCAAATTTGCAAGGAACTTTCGGAGCCAAAATGCGTTGGTTATTATATATTTGGCTTCAGTAGTAGTCAATGCAATTGAGTCGTGTTTCCTGCTCATCCACGAAATCATAGAGGATCTTGAACAAAAACATCCACCTAAAGTACTTTTCCATCTACATCATTTCCTTCCCTATCTGAATCTGTGTAGCCCAATCACCGAATATCATTCCCTGCAACATATCTCAGACAATGATGTATAGTCCCACAAAGATATCTCAAAATATGTTTGGTTGTTATCCAATGATCATGCCTTGGCTCCATTTGAAATTGACAAAGAGTGTTTACTGCAAAGCATATATCTGGTTGGGTGTTTACAAGGTACATCAAGGAGCCAATCAACTATTTATTGGATGTAGGATCAACAAAGATTGAGTTTGAATTCATTAACTTCTTCAAATTAGTGGTCATAGGAGTTGTCATTGGTTTACTATCCATCATACCAAATTTCTACAAAATCTTGATCACATATTTTCCTTGACCAAGACAAATCTCACCAGGTTTTTGCCATACTTCGAGTCCCAAGTAGTAGTCCATTAATCCAAGATCTTTCATATCGAATTCAATTTTAACTGCTTCTTACATTCACGAATATGATGCTCCACACCTGTTATTAGTAATTCATCTACATAGAGTAAAATGATCATTGGTTCATTCTTTACCACCTTGATGTAGAGGTAAGGATCTACAAAACTCTTGACGAAGCCAAGCCTTAGTAGATAAGCATCCATTTTGGCATACCATGCTCTAGGGGCTTCTTTCAAACCATATAGAGCCTTCTTCAACCTACAAATATGTGTTTCCTTGCCATGCACTTCAAATCCTTGGGGTTGCTCAATGTAGACTTCATTAGTTGTTCCATTCAGAAAAATTGTCTTTATTTCCATTTGATGAATGTTCCACCCCATATTAGTTGCAATAGAAATGAGAAATCTAATGTTTGTGTATTTGGTTGTTGGAGCAAAAGTTTCTTCATAATCAATTCCTTCATTTTGACATAATTGCCTTGCCACAGATCTTGCCTTATACTTGTTAATACTTCCATCAATTGCATGTTCGATTTTGTAACCCACTTGGAAGTGACAACTGATTTATCTTTAGGTCTAGGAACAATTTCTCAAACATCATTCTTCATTATAGATTGGTATTCTTCCAACATGGCATTCTTCCATTTTTTATGTTTGGTTGCCTTTTCATAAGTGGTAGGTTCTGCTTCAATAAGTTTAGTCATGTAAGATGCATATCCTAAGTATCTTTTGGCCTTCTTGCTTTCTTTGTATGTTCCTTTTCCTATTGGATGTCCTTCGGCTTCTTGTAGAGTTGATCTTAACCAAGTTGGACTTTTGCGAGTTTCTAGAACGATGACTAGTCGTACGGGTTCACATAGTCCTTCTGGTTCTTTTTGATGATTGGTTGTAGGTTTTGGAGAATTGTCTTACCTTGAATTCTCTTCATTGGTAAAGATGGGTTCTTCTTCTTCATCGAAGTCAATGGAAATATCCTTGGAATTCTTGATGCAATGGTTTCATCGAATGTAACATCCCTGCTTACTTCAATACGACGCTTTTCCTTGATGTATACTTTATATGCTTTGGATGAGGTGATTTATCCAACAAATAGACCTTTCATACCTATCAGGTCCAATTTCTTCCTTTTATCCTTGGGAATGTGAATGTAAACAAGACGTCCAAAAATTATGAGTTGATCAACATTCAACGTCTTTCCTATAAATGCTTCTTTCAGGATCATGTCATTAAGAATTATATGGGGACTTCTATTTTGTATGTTGACTGTTGTCACAGAAGCTTCTCCCCATAGGAACTTGGGAAGGTCTTGGTCATGTAGCATGGATCTTACACATTCTTCAATGGATCAGTTCTTCCTTTTAGCCACACCATTATGGTGAGGATTTTAGGGAACTATTAGCTCCCTTTTAATTCTTGCTTCTTTGCAAAAGGCCACAAGTTCTCTAAAAGTATATTATCCAATTGTTGTAGTTGTTGCAACACCTTCCAAAATTTTGGCTTGCACCCAAATTTCAGAGCCTTCCTTGGTTTTTCCCTTGTTGTTGCAAACACTAGCGCTCATTTCATGAGCTTTCTCGTAGTTCTTTGGTCCCTTTTGCATGTTGGGTTAACTGTCATCTTTTGGCATGTTTTACTGTCGTATAGTGTCTGCGAGTCTTTTCTGATGGTTTCGAAGGTCGGTCTTTGTGTAGATGACTTGCCCCAATCATGTAAACATTTGTCGCATTCATACACAAAGTTTTGGGTATTGTCACACAAGTGTCTTCACGGTCGTCCTAAAGTATATCTTAAGTGTTGCACTCGTCGTATTTTGTCATGATGTAGTCGCACGGAGGGAAATTCTTTGTTTGTGTGTTCCGATGATCTATGTAGTCATGTCGTCAAAGTATGATAAGTGTATGATCACAGTCAAGGTTCATCACAAATCCATCACTCGTCCCGCGCTTAGTCATTATCGGAAAATCTTCCTAACCGAGCAACTTAATTTCATTAGGCCCCGACTTAACTGCACATTCCGCAATCTTAGCCCTTTAGGCTGTGACCCTGTTGCTTGGAACTAGATAGTGTGCAGTCCTTGTCCTCCAGGGTTGTTGCTCTACGCAATTCCCAAGTCCAACACTCAATATCGACCTCCAGAATTGCATGGTTGTGTCTCCTAGTTAGCCTTGAACTGCGCATTTCGCATCCTCAACCCTCAAGCCTTTTCCTTGCCTATTGGAACTGCGCAATGCACAGAAGCCCAGCCTCCCTTGGCTTCCAAAATTGTGTAAATGCTTCCTTCATTGTACTTTCCCTTAGTCAGAACCCACTACCTCCAAAAATTGTGCAGTTCTATCTTTCAGGCCTCCTGGAGCTACGCGTTGTGCAGTCTCAGACTCGAAGCTCTCCCCCTCACTATCGGAACTACGCAATGTGCAGTCACTGGGCCCCTTTCCCCTGTCTGTGACTTGTCCCGAGCTCAGTTCATGTATAAGAATGTATCATCTTAGACTAGGGGGGTTTCAGTTTGATGTCGTCCTGTCATGAGTGAATTGCAGGAACATGTACACTATCAAGTCATGGGGAGATGATGGAGAAGGAGAAGGAGGGAAGCATGCCTAAAGACTTCCTTGTAGCTGAACTCATAGGTGGATCAATCAAGAGGAAGCAAAGGGACACAAGTTTGCAATTACCATCCAAGATTGAAGATCATTGAAGACTCTACATCACCAAGACATGCGGAGGAGAAGAGAAAGCATATCCAAGAAGACATCCAGCTCTTAGTAACAGTAGTGACTTGACATTGCCACATCACCAAGCAATCCATGTTAGCAGTGTCATGTCATGAGTGGTTATATGCCACATCACTATTGTGGACCATGTATATCGTATTCAAATGTATTGTAAAGTGGAAATCCAAAGTACACACATGAATATGAAGAGTCATGTAAGTTGAAAAGTCATAGGAAGTTGAACAATTGTGAGGGTAGTTAAAGAGTCACAAGGGGGAAGCATCACCCCTTGGTTATATATACCACGTCATTGTATGAACAAAGGACATTTCACCTTAGCTCCTCAGTAAGGCATTAGAGAGACCAGTTAGTTCTTTGAGGAGCAAGGAGTGGCTCTAATGTCCTACTACTTGGGCCAGTGATGTGCATTGTAAACATGTGTCTTGGAACTTTTTCTTAATAACAGAAGTCTTTAAAAGCCATCACGTTCTTCATGCACGGACTATGAATGTTTATAAGACTATTATGTGGACGTTTATATTTCATGTTTGCTTTCACATGTACTAAGATAGTTGAACTATTTCGGTTATTTTTGTGTTTATCTTATTGAGAATGTGCTGTATTGGTTGTTATTGTTGTCCTATCCTTGTGGACTATTCCGCGAGATACTAGACAAATCTTCCCTTGTTTGTTGGTTGTAATGACTATTGCATCCATTGTGGACTATTCCACTGCATGTTAGACAGATCCTTCTAGTTCATGTGTGTCTCTTCCTAGGTGGTACTATTACCTCTCACTTAGAAGCTCACTTTTCTACCCCCTTTGCAGTAGAAGAACCTCGACACAGTTGCAACTATACACTCACTAGAAACACCTCCCTTGCTTTTCGAAGACACCATTGCATCACTCTCTTGTGCTGACAGCTAGAGCCAAGGCAAATCTTTAAGGATTTGGCAACCGAGCCTTTATACTGGATGAGACTCCTGCACCAAACATTGTGAGGTTTGATTAGGACTTCATATCGAGGAGATCCCCTGAATGTTGGCGAGTCCAACACTATGAACATTTCTAACTAGTATTTTATGGCTGATATACACATCGACCCCATCATTCCATCTTCTGATCAAGGCAACAATGTTCATTCCACCTCCCCTACTTGTGCTTCTGAAGTTGGTGACTCTTCTCAGCCTAGGCCTAAACGTGAAATTTCGTACACTCAGATTCGGGTCATCCGACGCATCACCCATCCATTTGCAAAAGTTGTTGGATTGATTGCGGGAGTAATTAGTCTTCCTTATTCTCTAAAGAAGAATAAGACCACCTCCACAGGGATAGTAGTTTCAACTATTGAAGATGTGGTTCTTACCACTCCTGAAGAATTAGCAGACTCTGTGGAAAGGGAAGAAGAACCCCCACCCTTTCACGGTGGTGACGAAGGAAACACTCTACTCTCGGGCACAACTTTCAGCGGGACATACAAAGAAGAAGAAGAAGAGAAAGAAGATCCATCAGACTTTGATAAAAAGTGGACAAAGAAGAAGAAGACATGGTAGACCAAAATTTGGACTGGATGACTCAGGGCCCACTCGCACTTTCGGGTGCCCTGCACAAGATGCCAAGGCATTCAGAGAAGTTTTTAACGAAGTATGACCCTGACAAGACAGTGAAGTCTGAAGACTATTTGGACAACTTTTACCTACATCTGCAAACACTTGAGGTACGTTATGATGATGTTGCATGTAGACTTTTCTCATCTACTTTGGATGGTAGAGCAACTCTATGGTATCACAACCTTCCTCCAAACTCCATCCAAAATTGTGTTAGAAAATTATATATTACAGAGCAATGGAACACATCAAATATTGCATAAACACAAACACAGAAAAATGCATAAAACAAGAGAGAGACACAAATATACGTGGTTCACCCAATTTGGGCTAAGTCCACAGAGAAACAGTTAATCGTTCCTTTTATATTATCCAGCAAAATGAAAAGATGCAACCTACAGTCAATCCGTTGTAACTTCCTCTTCGCTCTCACTTAGTCTCCACTCTCTTTCTTGCTCAGAATACACACATATAGATAGTCGCAATACAATTCCCTCATATATAGCGAGGGGTTGCCTTATAGGGCAAAAAACCCTAAATTAAACATAACTTCTACCGTCAGATCATTCGCCTAATGAACAACTTAGACTGACTACGAAATTACAACATTTTACAAGGAAATTTTACATCTATTTTTAGTTTCGGGGGGGGGGCTCATAAAATCGTTGTTCCACCCCCTCGCCCCCTGATGACAATTAAACGATGGGGCAATAGCGAACTAGGGTCCAACGTAGTGATACCTCTGAATAAAGAAGATAACCAGGCTCCACACCCAACAAATTGGAGGGGGTTCAAGAAGATCTTCCTTGAAAAATTTGTTGATGATAAGACCCCTGCCATATTATTGAAAGAGCTTGGTAATCTTAAGATGGAGCAAAAGGAAAAAGTGAAAGATTTCAACCAGAGGTTCAATTGCATCTTGAACAAATTTCCGGAAAACACAAAACCTCATGACTCCATCACCATGGATTACTACATTTTTGTCTTGCCAACAAGTATTCTGCAGTTTGTGAAGTGAACTGCAAAACAAACATTGACAGAAAATTACGAAGAGGCTATCATTGTCGAGTAGGACTTGCACGCTATTACAGTCATCTCAGATGATGAACTAGTAAAAGACTCCAAGGACACGAGTAAGAGAAAGAACCAACTGATCTTGAAAGCCTGACTCATCTTGTTAAGTATCTGCCCACTGAAATGGCAGAACTCAAACAAAGGACAAGCGAGACCACCGTGAGTAACAAGCCTCCCAAGTTCAACCCGTTTAGAAGGATTGCAACTTCTAGCAGTGGTAGTAACCAGCTAGAAAAATCTGCGTAGAGTTCCAATGTTATTTTGAACATTGAGAAGATGGGCACGGATCGATATTGCATGTTTCATCAAGAGTGTCATTCAAAAAAGACATGCCCACAATGGAATCAAGCCATGAGCATGATGGCTACACAGCTTGTTGACTCGGTCATGGATGAAGAGAAGATGGAGCCTACTGAAAAAAAAAGGAAGAAGCTACTGTAGCTGATGAGATCCAAGTGTTGGGCTTGCAGTGAACATGTTTAATTGTATTCTCACAACCCAAAAGAGTAATGTCGATAAGCAGCCTCCAAGTGATGGTCTGAACTAGAAGCAGAACAACTGGTACAACTGAAGAAGCCAAGGGGCGGCCGCCACAATTTAGTCGTCGAAGCAGAAATTCAAAGAAAATATGTTAAGAAAAATCAACCCATTGGCTAACTCAACGTAGAACACTCAGAGCAAGTCCGGGAAAGAAGTCTCAATAAAAAGTGTTTCCAACAACAGTGAGGATAGAACTATCCCTCCGGAAACCATAAACCAAGTTCCATCTCTAGACACCTCGGTCAGTTTTCCCGCTGTGGATTATAACATTGTTGATGATATGAAGTAGGTTCATGCGAACATCTCCATGTTTGAACTAACAAAGATCACTAGCCAGCAAACATCCTTCTGCAAGCACTTGGGCAAACCTCTATAAGTAACTCTTCAGATAACGGATTTAGTATGTCTCTTGATACTCTTGCATTTATACTTAATGCACTTACGATGGATGCAAACACATTTTGCCCACCATTCTTGTTAACTTTCAAAATCTTCTATTTCAATGTACACAATTACTTGGTTGATTCTGGTGCATCGATGAACGTCATGCCATTATCTGTTGCCAAGAAAATTGATGCTAAATGGGAAAAGACAGATGCATAGATTATTCAGTTGGGCAGGACTCATGTCCAGGCAATTGGTGAACTCAGAGATGTCATCATCCGCTTGTCATCTGACGGATGAGTCCACCAATGTATCAACATAGTGATTGTGGACATTCTGGAAGCATGCCGAGTGTTGTTGAGTAGAGACTAGTCTAGCAAGCTACAAGGGTACTTTGCCCCACAGACTAGTCACAACTATGGCTTCTGTACAGGGGAAAAAATAATTAGATCAAGGTAGAACCAGAGAGATATATGAAGCACACTGTTACTCCCTTGAACGGGCATATTGAACCAATGGCTTTCGCAGAATTACTTTTTGGCAATTACTTTCTTGAAACTCAACTAGGGTGTTATCTTGCACAACCATCCTCCAATTCCACTAGACACACAGTTGGATCTCCTTCCTTGTCCAACTGACAAGAATGAACTCTGTACAATTAGTAGTAGTTGTAGTAGTAGTAGTGTAGTTCATAGTCCTTGTACATATGATGTTTGGACTATGTACTTCAATGGTTCCAAAACGCAGGAGGGCTCTAGCGCTGGTTGCGTTTTAATAGATCTGTTGTAGAGAAAGCATTTGATCTCTAACCTCTTGGAATTTGAGTGCATGAACAACACTACAGAGTATGAAACACTCATCTTGGGCTTGCAAAAGGCCATTGACCTCAACGTTACCATCCTGAAAGTGGTAGGTGAATCATAAATTGGGCTGTGACACAGACATAACACCATACATTGTGTGTCATGAGGTATGACGTCCCATCTCACATTTCCAAGCTTTTAATATTTTTTTTGTTCCAAGAATGCGTAATGCAGCTGCGCATGCATTAGCAAACATTGTTGCTAGGATGTCACCATTGAGGGATGATTTTTCTATTGAAACTCTCTATAAATCTTCCATCTTGGATAATATCACTAATTTATGTGTTTTTAATGACAACCAACATATATTGTATTTCATGGCGAACACTGACGTATTCAAAGACGCAGTGATCAATGATGACGAGCACGAAAAGGCACCGCAGGATGAAACTAATGCAAGTAAATGAAACCTCATTCCTAAGGGTGTGGTGTCATTGGGAAAGTTGTATGATTTGTAGAACTGCTTCCGGGGACCTGTTAATGCCAAGACCCACAGTTCCACTTTGTTGCACGAACATATCAACTTGGGAACTGAGAAGGATCTGAAATATGTAATCTCGATAGATGTTGCACGCCACAAGAATGAAAAGCCTTCATCCACTTATTCAAGCAGTACCGTGATGTCTTTGCGTGGACATACGACAAATTCAAGACATATGACACGCAAATCATCCAGCATGTAATAATGATGAAGGAAGGGGCTAAGCCATTCCAAAAGAAGTTGAGGAAAGTACATCCAACGCTTGAGCCTCTCATATAGAAAGAGTTGAGAAAATTGTTGGATGCTCTGATCATATACAAAGTGTGACACTCGACGTGGGTGTCATATTTTGTCCCTGTTAGGAAGAAGTCTTGGGAGATCCACCTGCGTGTAGATTTCTAGAATCGCAGTCGCGCCTCAGACAAAGACAACTACCTTGTGCCTTCCATGGAGCAAATACTGCAAATAGTATCGGGTTCCAAAATGTTTTCTCTATTAGACGGATATTCGGGATATAACTAGGTTCTGGTTGCAGAGCTTGACAGGGTCAAGACAACATTTAGAATGAAGTGGGGCACATTCGTGTTTCGACAAATGTCATTTGGGCTAATCAACGTTGGTGCAACATTCCAACGTGTTGTGGACATTGCCTTCCGTGGGCTCATTGGACATAGCGTAGTTACCTATATTGATGATGTAACAATATTCTCCAAACAGGGGTCAGACCACCTACGCCACTTGAAGAAGATTTTTAAGCAATGTCGCAGATACGAGATATCCTTAAATCCCAAGAAAGGTATCTTTGTAGTGTCTGAAGGTAATCTCTTGGGACACATCATTGCTAAAAGTGGGATCAAGGTAGACTCGGACATGGTCAAGACAATCATGCAAATTCCCTTCCCAGTGAATAAGAAAAGCATGCAGTCTTTCCTGGGGAAGATCAACATCCTCTACAAGTTCATCTCTGACTATGCCTAAATTGTGAAACCAATACAGGAGATGGTGAAGAAGGATGCAATCTACAAATGGGATAAAAGGGAAAAGGACATGTTTTCTTGTATCAAACAGGCTATAACAGAAGCACCCACATTGTACACCCTAGACTTCAATAAAGATTTATTACTCTACATTTTTTCTTATGATACCTCTCTTGTTGTTGTACTCACTCAGAAGGATGAATTAAACAATAAACAACATATCTCCTTCATGAGTGTAAGCCTGCAAGGACCAAAGTTTAACTACCTCATCATCGACAAACATGCTTATGTAGTGTACAAGGCGATAAAGCACTTCAAGCCCTATCTATTGAAGAACCATTGTGTTATCTTTGTCCCACACCCAACTTTCAGGTCACTGCTTGTTCAACAAGAGCTGGGTGAAAGGAGAGCGAACTGGATGACCGGGTTACAAGAGTATGATCTAGAAATCAAACTAGTTCACACAATGAAGGGTCATGGTCTTTTCCAACTAGTAGCAGAAGCAATAAACGCGAAAGAGGAAGAAGAAGAGCTCTTAAAATGGGAGCAAGAGATTGAGATGTACAAATGTTGAACGAGCCTCCCCCACTACAAGCATAAACTCTTGGTACACAGATATGTGCCAATACCTTGAGCACGACACAGTGCCTTCTCAGTTTTCCACACGACAGAAGAGGGCACTTAGAATTAAAGCATTATCTTATCAGTTGCTGCATGGGGTGTTGTTTAGAAAGCACCACAACGGAGCACAACTCAGGTGTTTGGAGGCGCACGATTCAGAAAAGGTATTGCATGATCTCCATGATGGACTAGCCGGGGGACACTTTGCAGGAAACACTACAACGCATAAGGTTATGCAGGCCAACTTTTACTTCAACGCAAGTGTCTGGTCTGTCAAAGGTGTGTCGGCAGAAACAAGAAGTCAATTGCGCCGCTGCAGGCCATTGTAGCGGAATAACCTTTTCCATAGTGGGTCTTTGATATCATTGGGAAAAATTCCCGCACTTGTCAAAGTAGCAACACTACATCTTAACTGCTACATATTATTTCACGCAGTGGACAGAAGCAATCTCGCTCAAACAGGTGAACTATCAGGAAGTCATTAGCTTTTTGCAACATAACATCATTTTTAGGTTTGGCATTCCTACGTCACTTATTTTTGAAAATGCAACATACTTTTCATTGTTAAGACTTTATGATTTTGCATTGGAAAATGATATTATATTGAAGCATTAAGCTAATTACTATCCGCAGGGGAATGGTCTTGTTGAATCCATGGACAAGAACCTTATTTGCATTATAAAAAAGACCATGTGCTCTGAACAACCAAACTAACACTATGCTTTCGTGAATACCTTGTAGGTTGACCGAGTCATGCAAAAACCTTCCCTGAACACCTCCTCTTACTTTCTGGTGTATGAAAAAGAAGCTATCCTCACATCGAATATCTACTTTCCCGCTCTCGAACTGTCACTAGAGTCCCAAGGCAAGCCATGTCTATTAGTTCAGCGTAGGATGGACACTCTTCACAAGCTACAAGAAGAAAGGTTGAAAGCTAAAGATTTTTTTTTACCTCACCAGAGTCATATCAAGAGGTGGTTCGACAGGAACTCTATAGGGAAAAGCAACTTTAGTGTGGGTGACTTAGTATTAAAGTGGGATAAAGCCCATGAGGACAAAGGAAAACACACTAAGTTTTAGTCCCTGTGGATTGGGCCATTCACGGTGCACAAAAAGCTTGGCCATCACACTTATCATTTTCAATCACTTGACGGGAAGATTTAATCTCTCCTTGTCAATGGCCAAGACTTGAAACAATACTTTCAATGAAAATCTGGGGTTGTGCCCTACATTTTGTACATTGTTTTTTCTTTTGTTCTTTGTTGTTTGTTTATTTGTTTGACTTTTGTTTTGGTTTCCGTTATGTGAATAAGTGTTGTGCATGAATATGTTGTGGCTTCTAAGTATGTGTGTGGCTAAATTGTAAGAGGCTTGTGACACTTCAACTTTTGGCTAGCCTTATGTCTGTCTTCCTTGTTGGTTACACTCTTTGGCTGATAAAGTTCTAACGAAAAATGTGATCTATCCGGAAGGAGAGTTTTGGTCCAACCATGAACCCATGTCTAGTTTGGAAACCTCATGCCTATACTCGGTTTTCTTCTTTAGTGTTCTCAATCTTATACAACTAGTAGAAATAGAGAAGGGGAAAAATCTAAATGAGCAAACCTAAATCATAGGTCTCTATATGATTCTTTGAAGGAACAACCTCTCAATAAGTCAGGATTTTTCGTTTGCCCGAAAATAAATAATTGTCAATGTATAATTTTATTTAAATAAATAAATAAAGGCGAAAGAAGAGAAAGGATTCTTGCACAGAGGGGTGAAGCAAGCAACTCTGTCAGGGCACTGTCCACGCTCGCTGGCAGCGAAGCAATGTTTGCGTTCTTGTGTGACTCCATTGAGGTACCGTCCAGGCCTGCTGGTAGTGGAGCCACACAAGAGATTAAAAATTATACTCTGAAAATCTTAAGCTCGCGAAGTACACTACCCTTCCCAACTCGAAACATTGCGATTATGTTGAATCTTATGTTGTGTTCAACCGAGGAGGTATAGAGGGGACCATGTCTGTTCAGGGGGTAAGTGGGAAGGCCAAAGTGATCTGCATGATGAATCAATACTCCCTGAAGAATCAAGGCCCTACACAGAAGAAATTAACCAAGATAGAGAAGTTGGAGTTCAACGAGTGTCTCACCAAGTGTTGTAGTTGCTGCAACACCCTCCAAAATTTTGGCTTTCACCCAAATTTCAGAGCCTTCCTTGGTCTTTTCCTTGTTGTTGCAAACATTAGAGCTCATTTCATGAGATTTATTGTAGTTCTTTGGTCCCTTTTGCATGTTGGGTTAACTATCATATTTTGGCATGTTTTACTGTCGTATAGTGTTTGCGAGTCTTTTCTGATGGTTTCGAAGGCAAGTCTTTGTATATATGACTTGTCCTAATCATGTAAATAGTTGTTGCATTCATACACAAAGTTTTGAGCACTGTCACACAATTATTGTCACGATTTTCCTAAAGCCTATCTTAAGCGTCACACTTGTCGTATCTTGTCATGAGGCAGCCACATGAAGGGAAACGCTTTGTTTGTGTCTTCTGATGATCTATGTTTTCGTGTCATCAATGTATGTTAAGTGTATGATCACAGTCAAGGTTAATCACAAGTCCATCACCTGTCCCGCACGTAGCCATTTTTGGAAAATCTTCCCGACTAGGCAACTTAGCTTCATCGGGCCCCAACTGAACTGCGCACTGTGCAGTCTTAGCCCTCTAGGTTGTAACACTGCTGCTTGGAACTGTGTAGTCCTTTTCCTCCAGGGATGTTTCTCTACGCAATTCCTCAATCTAGCTCCCAATCTTGATATCCAGAATTGCGTAGTTGTGTCTCCTTGTCAGCCTTGAACTGTACATTTCTCATCCTTAAGTCTCAATCCTTTTCCTTCTCTACTGGAACTGTACAATGCACAAAAGCCCAACCTCCCTAGGCCTCCAAAACTACTTAGTTGCTTCCTCCAGTGTCCTTTCCCTCAGCCGGACCCCACTGCCTCTAGAAATTGTGCAGTTTTGTCTTTCAAGCCTCCCTGAGCTGCGCACTGCAGAGTCTCAGAGCCCAAGCTCTCCCCTTGATTTTTGGAACTGCACAATGCGCAAACACTGGGGCCCTTTCTCCAGTGTGTGACTTGTCCCGGGCTCATTTCATGGATAAGAATGCATCATCTTAGACTGTGGGGTTTTCAGTTTGGTATCCACCCATCATGAGTGAATTGCAGGGACATGTACACTATCAAGTCATGGCGATATGTTGGAGAAGGATAATAAGGAGGGAAACATGCCTAAAGACTTCCTTGTTGCTGAACTCACAGGTGGATCAATCAAGAGGAAGCAAAGGGACACAAGTTTGCAACTACCATCCAAGACTAAAGATCATTGAAGACTCTGCATCACCAAGCCATGCAGAGGAGAAGAGAAAGCATATCCAAAAACACAGACATCACTCAATAGCAATAGTGACTTGACATTGCCACATCACCAAGCAGTCCATGTCAACAATGTCATGTCATGTCATATCATGAGTGGTCATATGCCACATCACTATTGTGGACCATGTATATTGTATTCAAATGTATTCTGAAGTGGAATTCCAAAGGACACATATCAATATGAAGAGTCATGTAAGTTGAAAAGTCATAGGAAGTTGAATAGTCATGAGGGGGAAGCATCACCCCTTGGTTATCCATGCCCCCTCATTGTATGAGAAAAAGACATTTCACCTTGGTTCCTCCTACAAGGCTTTAGAGAGATCAACTAGTTCTTTGAGGAGCGAGGAGTGACTCCAATGTCCCACTACTGGGGTTAGTGATGTACATAGTAAACATGTGTCTTAGGACTTTTTCTTAATAACAGAAGCCTTTTAATGCCAACACGTTCTTCATGCATGGACTATGAATGTTTGTAAGGCTATTTTGTGGACGTTTGTATTTCATATTTGTCTTCACATGTACTAAGATAGTTGAACTATTTCAGTTATTTTAGTGTTTATCTTATTGAGAATGTGTTGTAATAGTTGTTATTGTTGCCCCATCTTTGTGGGCTATTCTGCGAGATACTAGATAATTCTTTCCTTGTTTGTTAGTTGCAACGATCTCCACATCCGTTGTGTACTATTCTGCTGGATGTTAGACAGATCATTATGGTTCATGTGTGTTTCTTCCTGGGTGGTACTATTACCTCTCACTTTTCTCCCCCCTTTGCAATAGAAGAACCTCGACACAGTTGCAACTGCACACTCATCAGGCACACCTCCCTTGCTTTTTGAAGACACCATTGCATAACTCTCTTGTGATGACAACTAGAGCCAAGGAAAATCTTTAAGGATTTGGCGACCAAGCCTTTATACCACATGGGACTCCTACACCAAATGGTGTGAGGTCTAATTGGGACTTCATATCGGGGAGGTCCCCTTAATGTTGGCGGGTCCAGCACTGTCAACACCACCATTATTTGATCTTAGGTTTTTGATCTTCTTTTCTATCATTTTTTCTACTTTTGCCTTGAATACTTGGAACTTCTCAAATACTTCATCCTTAGACTTCAAAAGGTATATCCAAGTCTTTCTGGAGTGATCATCAATAAATGTTGCATAATATTGATGACCACCAAGTGACTTCTCTTACATGAGTCCACAAACATCGGAGTGTATGAGGTCCAAAATTTTATTGGATCTTATATCACTACTAGTAAATGGTTTCTTCACATTCTTACAAAGAGAACGTCCCTTATAGACTCCTTCATGCTCTTCTTTTAATTGAGGTATACCCATAATCATTTAATTCATTGATGGAAATATCTTGTAATGGAGTTGTCCATACCTTCTATGTTATAATTCACAAGGGTTGATGTCTAAATGTACTAGAGCTTGAGGAGGAGGAGTTAGAAGTCTACACAACCTCCCCTCACGAATCCCAGTAGTCCTTGTGTTTTCAGTACTAGGTCCCTTTTCACAAAGAATAACTTTTCCATCAACAAATTCTACCCTATCACCTTTCTCTTCTAAGCAAGAAATATAAAGCAAGTTCTTTTTCAAACCTAGAACATAGAGGACATCGTTGAGATGAATATTTCCACCAGATTCGAGCTCCAAGGAGGTGGATCCAATCCCTTTAACTGAGTAGTTATTCTTGTCTCCAAGTTCCATTGAGTGAGAAGAGTTTCCTTTTGATAGAGTTCTGATTTGATCACATTCCTTTGGCGTGTGCCTTGAAGCTCCACTGTCGATTAATCATGTATTATCATCTTCAAATGAACCTATAAGAGCATAATAAAGACTTCCATCCATTACTTCTTTAGAGAGCTTAGAGATGAACTCGATGATGCATCCTTTAATAGATTCAAGGAGACTCATAGGAGTCTTGAGACCTTCCTTCATGTATCTTGCCATTGGAGAGGGAGAGAGAATATAGCTTCTACAAGAATGTCTCCAAACAAGAGTGTAAAAAAGATGTGATTTTTAAGCTTCCTTCCTTCACTTTAGCTCTATTACCATGTTGAGAAACAAAAATCACGTAGATAATGATGATTTATCTTAACTTGATAATTACTTGTGAATATTTGTTGGCTTCTTATTAATATTATGTTCTCTTCACCAAGCAATTACCAAAAACATAAATATCACAAAGATATAAAGAACACTAGAAATTAGGTTCCAAGCTAGGGAAAAACCCCATAAGGGGGAAAACCAAAAAATCCTTTGCTTAAAGAATTAGATCAAAGTGAGATATCCAAAACCCAATACCAAGACCAAGACTACCACAAAGACCCAAGCCAACCTTCACATCTCTTGCAACCAAGTCAAAGTCAATGAAATTCAACATTGGTAAAACCTTGTCAAATCTGGTCAAACACAAAATTTCGGAGTTGTAATTTCCTGGAGTTGCCCCAATACCTTCACACATGTGAACATAAACAAGCCAAAACACCCAAATTCTCTATCCTTTGACTTTTCTTCATTTGACTTCGTTATGTTTCTTCTTCTATTTGGCACAAAAATCAAAGTGTGTGATGAATGACTGAATGAGGTTGAAGTGTCTTCTATTTATAGTTGTCCATGAGGTCAAATAGGTGCCTCTTCAAGGCTGACTTGTTCAGGCAGGGCCAACTTGGTCTTGTGGATGACAAATTGACTTTTTGACTCATAGTAAATTTTCTTTTGACTCAATAAACCCTACAAGTATGAAGAACAAGCTTTGACTATAAATAATAATAATAATGATGATCATAATAAATGAGTATAATAATTACATCAATAGTACATTTGAATTTTCATTATGAAGACCAATACTAGTTACATTTTCAACATCATCCCTCAAGGCAGGTTACCCAAATGGAATATTTTTCTCACTCCATGGCATCACAAGTGAACTACAGAAACTAAACACAGGGGTTTTATATTTGGACTGTAACAACCTTGCCTTACCTTGTTTTTGTAAAATTATTATTATTCTGTAAGCCAACATGGAAGCCACGACTAGCTGAGTTGAATAATTTGGAACATTTAAAATTTAAATGTTAAACTTTAATGTTGGATTGAATGAGTGGACAACATGGATCCATTGTTTGAGGGAGGTGGTGAGCTTGCTCATTCAAAAAACCATGAACAACATGAAATTTATTGACTAAAGTTGGTTATGACCCAATTGAATACCCACCACCTAAAAAAATTATGAGATGGGATTAGGCAATGAAGGGTAGAAGACAATGCCCATTCCCCTCAAAGATCGAGGAAAGACTAGGCCAAATGGTGCTTCAGAAGACAGAAGAGTTGGAAAAATAGAGCAAGAGGTCGCAAATTAAGAAGTGGAGAGATTGCACTCTTTCATAAAATGAAGGCATGTAGAGGAAAGTTACATATATGAGCAGCATAGAAGTGTATATTTTTTATTCTCTCTAGTTTTTCTTCTTCTTTGGTTGGTTGTTGGCCTCGAGCATTCAAGATTGGTTTGGGCTATGTGGAGCTATGGAGCAAAACAAAAAGAATCCAAGGCAATCATGGAGATGATTGCTAAGCCCTATGTCATGTGAATTTTGGGTGTTATTACATGTGATTGGTTTTTAGGCAATTGGATTGTGTCTATGCCTGAGTGGTCAGTCGGAGGCTTAGTGGATGAGCAAATCACTACGGTTTTTGCTATATAGCTAATAAACCACCTAGACAGGGGAATTTTTGTCAGTGTGGTGCTTGCTAGAGAGTTGATAAACCACTTGAACAATGCACTGCAGACCCCTGTAATACTTGTTATGAAAAGACAGTTGATAGACCATGTAGATAATGGATTCAATCTCTTGGACTGAGCAATACCCCATCTAGACCTTGGGTGAATCCCTATGACTAGACTTAAGAGAGTAAGTGGGTCATTGTGATGCTTAATGCCAAAGGGAAATTGATAAACCACTTGGAAAATGGACTCCATCTCTGAGTGTGTGACCAAGCCATTGTTGTGAAGTTTCCATTTGCAAGCATCCCCTCACACTTTGGATTTGGCCTGGGGGTGGTTAGCTACAATAAAGTTAGCAATGTAGCTGGACTATGGTTGGGTGGAGAGTAGAAGTTCCTCCTTTAATCATTAGACATCATAATACACTCAAATAAGTGGAAATGTTATGCATATTTGGATTATGGACTATGACAATATTAGTTATGTTTTTTTACTATGGTTCTGTATATTCATGAATGAATGCCTGAAATTCATTGTTATAATCATTGACAATTATTCTGTGTATAGGTATAATGAATGGATGCACCATGAAATTTGTTTTCATACTCTTGATTTGCTTACTGCTTATATGCTATGAGTTGAATGAATACTTGGATTGGACTTTAGGTACTTAGTTCATAAGCAAGCTGATAAATTGTGGGTTTATGCACTGTTATGTTGTTGCCATGATTGTGCGTTGTAATAGTTTTAGTGTGTTGAGATTCATACTGTCTAAAAGACAAAATATAATTCACCATGAGTGGTTTGTATTCTTGTGTCTTGTTGAGGTGATTGATGAAGTCACCTCTCTTTGGGTAAGTTTAAGTAGTCTATAACAGACAACATAACTGGATTGGCACATATGTCTTCATTGAACAATGTTGAATTATGTGTTAATTGGTCTTGGAGCCATACCCTCTTCCTTGTTTTGGAATTGGTGTATATTGGACCTTGTCGATGCCCTTGTTCTTATTATGGTTATGGCACAATATTTCAGGGATCAAGGTTTAGGCTTTGTGCCATTTCTGCCAAGAATTTTGGCATTTGGGCTATCACCCCTTGCCTTATAAAATTTCTTTTATCCCCCTTTTTCCCTTAATGCGTTGGCAGATTTCGGAAATCCTAAGGTTTGAAGTTGGTAGGGAGTAATTTCTTTTGGAATGGTTTGGATGTCTCTGAGGTCAGATTTTCCTTATATGCGATGTTACATCAAGAGTCCAAAGAATGAAGAGGATCACACCTTTGCACGGGTCCAGATTTCCCCTGGTTGTATTTTCCTTTATGTTTCCTTCTATCTAGGGATTCAGGGATCTCGAGGTGGTTTTGTTTCTTGGTTATGTGTTTTTGTTCTTTTGTCTTGCTTTCTTCCTTGTTGAGTTTTTCCTTTTCTTCATTTGACTTCATTACCATTATGTCACCAAGTGTTGTAGCGTTACAACACCCTCCAAAATATTGGCCTACACTCAAATTTTGGAGCTTACTATGGATCCTGTGATTAGTCATTCCTTAGTCACTTATTGGTAGGATTATGATTTCAAGCTCCCTTCTTCGATCTCAAGAGACATTTACGCTTTTATCTTTATATAGAAAGTGTTATTTTTGGGCATGGGAGTTATCGCTTGTCATGCAAAGGGAAGTTTTGGTTTGCTTTAAGGGGCAATCTTTGTGAAAATGAGTTGTTCTCATCATACAGACATGTTTCACACTCATTTCCAAAGTTTCACGTACTATTACACAAGTGTCGTCATTATACTTACAAAGCCTATCGTCGGAGCTGCACTTGTTGTAAGCTGCCACAAAGGTTGTTGCATTAGGCGAAGTATGTTTTCATATGTTCTAGCTGATCTATGTTTTATAACTAAGTGTCCATGTCTGTGGTTGCAGTCAAATTCTATCATTTTTCACATCAGTTCCACTAATCCCACACTTAGCCAAATTTTGAAGGATTCCTAGTAACCTAGCCTCATCCAGCCTTCCTAAACTACTCACTTCGCATTTGCAACCCTCAAGATTTTTCCTTGCCTACTGGAACTGTGAAATGCGCAGAAAGACCAACATCCCTTGGTAGCGAAAACTGTATAGAGTCTACCTCTAGTGACCCTCCCTCAATTGGAGCTCACTGCCCTCAAGAAGTGTGCAAATATGTACTCCAAGGCCTCATCCTGCAGCAACCACTCCCTACTTGAACTGCAAATTTTTTTCCCTCAGTGGGCACTACAAAATTTTTTCCCTCAATAGGCAATGTGCAATCTTATCCCTCAGTCTAACCCAGTCATCGAGCCTTCTCCCCCTTGACCTAATACCAGTTCTAGCTCAATCAATGGATTATCATGCAACATCTTAGACTAGGGGTTTATCGGAGTGATGTCGTCTTGCCATGAGTGGATTACATATACATGAATTCTACCAAGCTACGACAAAATGATTAAGAAGGAGATGAAGAAGGAGGACATGCTAGATGATACTTAAGGAGTTGAGGAGAAAATATAATCATTAGATAAGAAGACCAAGGAACTCTGGGGTATGATAGAAGATTAGAAGTCAGAATCGCATGAAGACTCCATCTGATTCACAACCCTTTGGAGGGTAGGTACACAAAACAAAGCACATATAATAAAGTTGAAATACACCTCTTAGCGTAGTATGAATGACAACTTATCATTTTCATATCATTATGTCTTCAATAACATGTATGGTCGCAAACACTGAAAGTCATTCCATGTGTTTTCTCTAAGTGTTTTTGCCCTTTTCGCTTGTTGGATCAATTGTCGTCTCTTGGTGTGTTTGACTATTAGGACATATTTGTGAGCCTTCCTTGGTGGGTTTGAAGGTTGAACTCTGTGTATATGAGTTGTCCTAACCATGTAAACACTTGTCGCACTCATACACAAAGTCTTGAGCACTGTCGCAAAAGTGTCGCCATAGTCACCCTAAAGTCTATCTCAAGTGTCACACTTGTGGCTTCTTGACTTGAGATAGTCACATAAAGGGTAATGCTTTATTTGTTGACCCAATGGTCTATGTTGTTATGTCATTGAAGTATGTTAGGTGTGTGATCACAGTTCAAGTTCATCATGCGTCTATCTTCATATTGCAATTAGCCACTTTCGGAAAATCTTCCCGATTGGGCAACTCAACTTCATCGAGCCCCGATTGAGCTATGCACTGGGCAGTGTCAACCCTCATTAATGTGACCTTGCTGCCTGGAACTGCGTCGTGCGCAATCACTGTCTTCCAGGGGAGTTGTACTGCACAATTCCAGAACCCAGCAGCCATCCTTGACCTCCAAAATTGCGCAGTTGTGCCTCTCAATCTGTCTTGAACTATGCACTTTGCAATTTTATCCTCAAGGATTTTCCCTTGCCTACTGGAACCCCACAATGCACAGATATCCCTGCCTCCCTTGGCCTCCAAAACTGCACAAATGTGTCCCCTAATGACCTTCCCTTAGTCGGAGCTCACTTCCCTCAAGAACTTCACAGATTTGTCCTCCAGGCCTCTCTACTACTCGGTCCCCCTTGCCTCTGAAAACTGCGCAAATCTGTCTCATGGGGCCTCATCCTGCATTAACCACTGTTTGCCTAAACTACGCAATCCTGACTCCCAGTGACCACTACATAATTTTTCTTCCCAATGGTGACTGTGCTAAAATTTCCTTAGTCTAGCTTAGGTTTCTCTTTGCGTAATCTCAATGATTTAGCCCTCTCCTTGTCACCTGGAACTACACAATGTGTAGTTACTGGGCCCCCTCTCCCATCCTATCACTTGTCTTAGGCTCAGTCCATTGATAGTAATGCATCATCTTAGACTAGGGAGTTTTCAGATTGATGTCGTCCCGTCATGAGTGAATTACATGAACATGTACACTATCAAGTCATGGCGAGATGATGAAGAAGGAGAAGAAGGATGGAAGCATGGTTAGAGACTCACTTGTAGTTGAACAAAGGAGTGAACCTATCAAGAGCAAGCAAAGGGACACAAGTTTGCAACCACCTCTCAAGAACGAATATAATTGAAGGCCCCGCATCATCAAACTATGCAGAGGAGAAGACAAAGCATATCGAAGAACACATTTATCACTCAGCAGCAATAGTGACTTGACATTGTCAAATCATCAAGTTAGTCCATGTCAGCAATATCATGTCAAGTCATGTCACGAGTTGTCATATGCCACATCACTATTGTGGGCCATGTATATTGTAAATCAAATGTATTATAAAGTGAAAGTCCAATGGAAACACAAGAAAATGAAGAGCCATGTAAGTTGGAAAGTCATATGAAGTTGAACAGTCATGAGGGTAGTCAAAGAGTCACAAGGGATAAGCATAACCCTTGGTTATATATACCCCCTCATTGTATAAGAAAAGGACTTTTAACCTTGGCTCCTCCCGTAAGGCATTAGAGAGACTAGCTAGTTCTTTGAGGAGCAAGGAGTGGCTCCAATGTCTCACTACTAGGGCTAGTGATGTACAATGTAAATATGTGTCTTGGAACTTTTGCTTAATAACAGAAGCCTTTTAAGGCCAGAACGTTCTTGATGCTTGACATATGAATTTTTGTAAGACTATTCTGTGGATGTTTGTATTTCATGTACTAAGATAGTTGAACTATTGCGGTCATTGTAGTGCTTATCTTGTTGGGAATGTGTTGTAATGGTTGTTATTGTTGTCCCGTCCTTGTGGAGTATTCCGCAGGACACTAGACAAATATTTCCTTGTTGATTAGTTATAATGACCGTCACATCCTTTGTGTACTATTCTGTTGGATGTTAGACACATCTTCTCTTGTTTGTTGGTTGTAACGATTGTCACATATGTCGTGGACTATTCCACTGGATGTTAGACAGGTCCTTCTGGTTCATGTGT
This sequence comes from Pinus taeda, assembly GCA_000404065.3. Lineage (NCBI taxonomy): Eukaryota > Viridiplantae > Streptophyta > Pinopsida > Pinales > Pinaceae > Pinus > Pinus taeda. The sequence continues at coordinate 102,260 of APFE030416491.1, forward strand.
GTTTCTTCCTAGTTGGTACTATTACCTCTCACTTAGAGGCTCACTTCCCCCCCCCCCCCCTCACCCCTTTGGAGTAAGAGGACCTAGACACAGTTGCACTGCACACTCACTAGGCACACTCACCTTGTTGTTTGAAGATACTATTGCATCACTCCCTTATGTTGACAACTAGAGCCAAGGCAAACCTTTAAATATTTGGCAAATGGGCCTTTATACAGGATGGGACTCCTACACCAAACGATGTCAGGTCTGATTGCGACTTCATTTCGGGGAGATCCCCTTGGTTGACGGATTTCCAGCATCGTCAACAGGTGTATTCCATCCGATATTGTCATTGTGAGTTAGGTTGTAGAGTTTTGGGTGCCACATAATTGGCATTATATATAATCATGCAACCTAACTAGAAGTTTCTCTATATTTCATGTTGTTAAAATGATCCATGTTGTTGAAGTGAATATATATCATGTTGCATGGCCATAGCTCTAAAATTATACGTAAGTGCTTTTCCCTAAATGGAGTGAAGGATTTTATACTTATCAAATAATATAACTATCCTTCCTAATTTGGATTGAGTCAAATGGCCTCCTAAGACAAACCATGGCCTTTTCAAGAGCAAATCTCAACTCTAATTAATTGGTTTATTTGTTGATATCCAAAACTCTTCTTTAACCTTGGGCCTTATTGTAGAGTTTATCTAAACATGAACTTACACAAGGATCTAAAGTAATTATCTCCATGAGGAAAAGTGATAAAATGCTAAAAAAAACTTGACGAGTATATCAACATGTTGAACAACTATTTCAAGTTTTAAAGCTTGGACCATTGGATCCATGATTTTCTATTGGTTGCCTACTCTATCTCTCTTATTTCCATTTCCACTCAATCTCCCCAGTCAAAAATATATTCTCAAGGAATTGTTATTTAAAAGTGGATGGGCCCACCTAGTGTTACAACAAGAACAACAAGCCTCAAAAAGCCTTTATGTAAAAGGCCAAAACAACAATCGACCCTAGCAAGTCTCAAGCCCCTTCTAGTCAATCAATGGTAACATGTTAGGTCTTGATGCTTGCCCAATGAGGAGGGGGATGAAATAATCCCCCCAAACTTTGTCAGTAAACTTATAAGTGGATGGCTCCATTGATGAATAGTTACAAATGCCAATTCCCATTACTCTCAATTACTAGCTTTTCTCATAGAAAGATATCGAAGTGTTTTATTGTTACAATGTTGAAGGCCTTAAGGAGAATGAGGAAGAGATGCATGACATAATAGGTTCCAAATGGAATTTTTATAATGGATATCTAGGGTTTAAGTAATTGTGGATAAAACAAACAATATTCTAGATCAAAACTTCAATAGGTGAAGTGGACATTTTATGTTTCTAAGATGCCAAAATTATTTGGGATTCTATAAAATATGACCTTATTTATTATATTCTGAAGTGGTAATTTATTTTCCTCCAATCATATTTATGGTATTGAGGAGTTTCTACCCTCGTATCTCCTAGGTTAGCATATTTCATGGGTCAGTGGGGCTCAAGACCTACTCAAAGAATAGTTTGGATACTTATGAATTTAGATGATCATTTGTGAACACTAGCCAACATGTATGCCTATAACAACGTAGTTGTACAGACACACTTTTGGATGTGCATAGATAATGAACTAATAGAGGCCCCATATTTGGTTTGTGGAAATCTTAATTTGGTATAAATTGGGAGGATACGAAGGTGTGTTGCAAAGAAACAAACCTAGATAGTTATGAGGACCTAACCAAGGTTTTGTGAGCCCAAGTTTTGGTGCTATGACTAAGTGTAGTTTGTGGGATGAAAGTTTTCATTGATGTCAAAAGATGAATAGGTCATTGTTGAGTAATATTTTCATTTATTTTAAAGCCCTAATCTTAGAGATTATCCGATAGATTGGGGATGATAAAAGCATGTGATACTAGTTCAAGAAGTCCTAAAGAGCAAAAGGATTTAAGCCCTCAAATACAAAATTGACAGCCAAAATAAAATCAAGGAAAAGGATGTCAAGGCCAAAGAAAATTCATGGAAGGACTATATCATCACGTAGCCCTCGTTAAGACCTTTCCAATGGTATATGGCAATTCGTCTAACTCCTCATTGTTGAAGATAAATGATTTTTGGATTTTTGATGCTCCATTTGGATACCTTATCTTTAAAAGCATATTTACTCCATTTACCTAGCTCAGCTGGAATTATAACATCCATGGTTGGAAAACTTATTCTGGGACATTTCCAATGATATATGGAACACTCTCTAACTTGTCATGGTTGAAGGGAAACGATTTTTTGAATATTCACTATACATTCTGCTAGTTGCACAACCCAATCCAGCTAATGGAAAAGCCAACCCAACCAATGGACAAGTTGGCCCAATTAAGACCTTGAATGCACTATATTTAGGCATGAGGAGAAGGCATTTTAGCAATTCTCCCAAGGAAAATTATATTTGTTGAAATAAGCGAAGAAAAGTGGTGTTTCCCAAGTCCATATCTCATGAACTAGAAGTGAGGAGAGGCCAAATTGGGGAGGCTATCTATGGAAGAACTTTTGGCACATTTTTAAAGAATTTTGGCACAATTTTTTAATTTCTTTTTGTTATCATTCTTGTGAAATTTCTTGAAGTTATTCTTGTACAAGTTTGGAGCAGATATTGAATTTATTCCCATAGAATTTTGGATCAGATCTTGAAGTTATTCTTGTTGAAGTTTAGAGCACACCTTGATGTCATCACTATATATGTATTGAAGTAAATTCGAGTTACCTTTTGAGGCAGACAAACATTATTTTCTAAGGCAAAGTTCTTGAGGGAGATTCGAGATACTAAAAGCACAATTCGAGGTATGTTTTAAGGAATATCTAAAGCAATTGATTGAAGGTATGAATTAGAATCTATTTTGTTGCATTAGAGGTTAGAGGTGCAATGGCATACCCATTGGAGAAGATCGGAAGTTAAATATGTTAAATTATAGCAAGAAAAATCATCATTTGACTTGTGCCTTAGTCAAATGGAGAAATTCGAATTTCCACATTAGCAGGATGACTTGAGTGTTGGCATTATGATACAGAGATGATACAGGTGTTGTCCTTGATGGCAACTCACTTAGATGACAGATCATAGTACAACTAGTAAATAGCAAAGAATTAATTATCAGAGAGGTATATGCAGGTGTGCTGTGACAAAGAAGCGTATACACACAGGTGCACCATATACCAAGTTGCGTATACGTACACACGCATGTTTACAGAAGGAAAGACACGTACATGTTGGGAATCTAAGTTTTGGTCCGTCATATTTGATCCATGGTATTTGGGTATTGGACCATGGTATTTGATCCGAAGTGTTGACCCTAGGTATTGGGTTCAAGGTATTGGTTCTACGTGGTTTTGGACCATGATATTGAGAGAGGCTTAAACCTATATAACGAGAAGATCATTAAGCCAAGATGGAAGGTGTGCAAGTGATGAATATCTGATGAAGTATGAGATCTAGTATGTTGGTTATAGGTTTGTGATGCTTTGCTTGATCTGAACCAAGGAGGCACCTATGCGGTTGATAAAGGTTGATGGACTGGGATCATGAAGACTAAAATGTATTATCATTATATGGTATGATCATGAATAGATCTGAATAGTGACACATGTTTTATCCTTTATATATTATGGTCTAGGTATATCTGAAGTTGGAAATTGCAGCGAAGGTATAAGTAATTATTTTCAGATCTGTACGCGGGTTCTCTTTGGTGAAAGAGCGTATACATGCTGGTTTGACACAGTCAAGTAGCGTATACATTATGAGATTTGATATTTCAGGTTGTTGTTGGTTCTAGTAGTTGTTGTAGAGTTTTGGGCTTTGGTCTATGTTTTGGTGAATGTGTTTTGATGACAAGGTTTCAGTGATTCAGTTGTTGGGTGATTCAGAGTTAATGATTGTATTGCAGTGGTGATTGTTTTGTATTTATGGATCCAGTTTGCAAATTTATGAAACGTGGTCCCTAGAAGAAAAGAGAAGGTTGTAGGTTGTAGCCATCTGTAGGTCAGCACCTACGTCCTAGTACATCAGCTAGTACAAGAGCTAAGGGGGTTGTAGCTCCCTTCCAGGAGAAGTTGGAAAACGAGAGAAGGTAGTAGCCTTCTGCAGATAGAACCCTGCGTAATGGTATAAGACTGCACCAGTACATAAATATTGTAAAGTTTCTTATTAAAAGAAGATATAGACGAATTGCGATAGGTGGTTTTCACCCACAGTGGGTTCCCACCTTATATCATGGTGTTCATGTGTGCTTCTTATGTGTGATGCTCTGTTCTGTTTTACTGCACCTATTTACTGTTCATATGGTTAATAATGTTTTGATGCAATCATTGAAGATCAACTAACTGAATCATAAGTTTACTGGATATCACTAGTTGCATTAAATACAATTGCATATACACGCGAGTATCCTTAACTGAAGTAGCGTATATGAATCTAATAATGAAACTGAAAAGATTATTGATTTGATAATGCTGATTCACCCACCACACCCACCCCCCCCGTCCCTGCCCTCCCTCTTTGTATTATTTCCAACAATTGGTATCAGAGCAGGGCCTTTAGAAGAAGCTTGATTGCTTGAAGGAAGATCCATCAGGATGAGTAATCACGAAAGAGAGGGATCCATCAGACCACCAATCTTCGATGTGAGCAATTTTGTCTATTGGAAGATAAGAACCACAACATATCTACAATCTCTTGGAACTGATGTTTGAGGAATTGTGGAAGGAGGATATACATATCCATAGTAACTCCTACAGATACGACATATAGAAAGCAATATGAACTCAATGTCAAAGCTGTTACTATCTTATTGGGAAGTTTGTCACAATCAGAATTTGTCAAGGTCATGCAATTCAAATCAGCTAAAGAAATATGGGATAAAATCATTCTAAGCTACGAAGGAGATGATCAGATAAAACGTGTTAAGCTTCAAACCCTTAGAATACGGTATGAAACTTTTAAGATGTATAGTAATGAAAGCATATCTAATTACTTCCTGCGTATAGATGAGATTGTCAATTGTACGAGGAATCTGGGTGATGAAATTAAGGAAGTTGTCTTAGTTGAGAAAGTTTTGCGATCCTTGTCTACTAAATTTGAATCCAAAGTGTCTGCCGTTGAAGAAAAGGAGGATCTGCAGAAAATCACTATGACGCAGCTTTACGGAATCTTAACTGCTTTTGAGATGAGAAAAGGAGAACCATCAGATATGAGAGAAGCCGCATTTTAAGTATCAGCGAATGGAAAAGAAAAACTCAGTGAATCAAGATACATTTCAGAAGAAGAATATGAGGTAAATTTTGGCAAGAATCTTGAACGGGGATCTGGAAGGTTCAAAGGTAAGCTACCTTTCAAATGCTTTTTTTGTGGTAGAGTTGGTCACTATGTTACTAGATGCCCTCATAACAAAGAAAAGATGTCTGAAGAAGGTAATATAAGTTATTATACTCATGATAAAAGTAATGACTCATCCAATAGTCATGAAGACATTAGACTTCTCATGGCATATGAAAATAAGGACGTAGAAACAGAAGAAGTTACCAGATTAAAAGAATCGTTGGAGACAATAACCAGAGTAAGGGAGCAGCGACAGGATGTAGTAAAAGATCAGAGCACAACAATTTAGAGACTTGAATCTAAGATCCTCTCTCTAAAGGAAGATCTTAAAGCATCAAAGAAGCAAAATAAAGAAGCTCTTAAAGAACAAGAACATGAAGTGCTCAAATTAAGGCAACAAGTGGAAGAAGGAAGAAAAGTTGAAGAAAACATAATGAAGGAATATTTGGAAAAGGAAGAACAACATCAGGTTGAGGTAAATATCTTAAAAGTTAAATTAGAAGAAAAGGATAAGCTGTTACTATTTCAAGACAATACTAAGATTTTGGATGATATTCTTAGTAGTCAAAGGTCCCCTGTTATCAAAACTGTTCTTGGTTTTTATGAAACTGTCGAAGGTGAATCTAGCTCAGAGGGTGAGGAAAGGAATTCTAATGAAAAATCTGAAATGATCAACAAAGAGATAAGTGGTCAACCCCAGCAACAACCAACGAAAGAAATTCTTCAAAGAAGATCTTTTCCTCCTAACTATGGAAGTGATAGTCGGTTATTTCCTCAAATGAATAATGTTGAATGTTATGTATGTCATAATTTTGGACATATTGCAGCTAGACGCAAAAGCAAAATGGGTCAAGACCATCACACAGAAAGATCATCACGCTCCAGGTACTTCAAGGGATATTGTTTTGCTTGCAATATGTTTGGTCACAAAGCCATTGACTACTATAAGAGAAATATGAAACATGTGATACGTTATGCATGTAACAAGTTTGGACATAAAGTAAGGGAATGCAAGAGCAAAATTCAAACTCCAAAGCAAGAGGATCATACATCATCACAATTCCAGGTATTGAAGAAGATAGAATTAGAGACAAAAAGATGTGGCATAACTCAGTTAGCTGACATAAGGGAAACTGAAAGTGTAGACCTGCAGTATTCCAATTTGCATACGCAGATATTATGAAGATAAGTTGCGTATATACGCGAGTTATAGGCTGCAAAGTTGCGTATATGGAGCTCTGAAGAAAAAGCAGTAGAACAGACTCAGGAAATGGTTCGGTCATGGTATATGATGGTTAGCACAGGCTCAGGGGCAGCATATGCTTCGAATAATGCATTGTTGGCATTATGGTTAGAAGTCTTCGGTGATGATGCTTATTGACACATCTTGCTACTGATTGTTGATTGACCAAGAGAATGGATTGCAGTTTACAAGTCTGGATGCTAGTGACAGATGTTTATGGTGTAGATCATATGGTGTATGATAGTTGTTGATAACTATCATGGTCTTGTTTAGGTCCTTGATCTTTATGAATCATATGATGTATTTTGTTACCACACTATGCATGGGATGGATGATGTAATGGTTCTTGTTTTTGAGTCATGTATAAACATTTGGTATATCCCCACTTGGTTGGGTGGATGAGTAAAAAATGGTGTATTCCCACTTGATTGGGAGATTAATGTATGTATAGAGTCATGTTATGCAGACCTTGCATGTGCTCAGGGGGAGCATGGACGGATTGGTACATCTTGGCATGTACAAAGGGGGAACTCAATCAGAGATTTCAGCAGGTATTTAGGGGGAGTATGGACAGTAGAAGGTATACCAAGGGAGAGAACATCTTGGTCTGCCTTTTGCCCTTGATGTCAAAGGGGGAGAGTGACTTGGTGTGGTGGTTGCCATCAAGTCCAAAGGGGGAGATCGTTGGCATTATGATACAGATATGATGCACGTGTTGTTCTTGATGGCAACTCACTCAGATGATAGATCATAGTATAACTAGTAAATAGCAAAGAATTAATGATCAGAGAGGTATACACAAGTGTGCTGTGACAAATAAGCATATACACGCGAGTGCACCATATACCAAGTCGCGTATATGTACACACACATGTTTACAGAAGAAAATGCGCGTACATGTTGGGAATCTAAGTTTTGGTTTGTGGTATTTGGTCCATGATATTTGGGTATTGGACCATGGTATTTGATCCGAAGTGTTGACCCCAGGTATTGGGTCCAAGGTATTGGTTCTACGTGGTTTTGGACTATGGTATTGAGAGAGGCCTAAACCTATATAAGGAGAAGATCATTAAGCCAAGATGGAAGGTGTGCAAGTGATGAATATCTGATGAAGTATGAAATCTAGTATGCTGGTTATGGGTTTGTGATGCTTTGCTTGATCTGAACCAAGGAGGCACCTATGCGGTTGATAAAGGTTGATGGACTGGGATCATGAAGACTAAAATGTATTATCATTATATGGTATGATTATGAATAGATTTGAATACTAACGTATGTTTTATCCTTTATATCTTATGGTCTGGGTATATCTAAAGTTGGAAATTGCAGCGAAGGTATAAGTAATTATTTTCAGATCTATATGCGGGTTCTCTCTGGTGAAAGAGCGTATACACGCTGGTTTGACACAGTCAAGTAGCGTATACATTATGAGATTTGATATTTCAGGTTGTTGTTGGTTCTAGTAGTTGTTGTAGAGTTATGGGCTTTGGTCTGTGTTTTGGTGACTGTGTTTTGATGACAGGGTTTCAGTGATTCAGTTGTTGGGTGATTCAGAGTTAATGATTGTATTATAGTGGTGCTTTTTTTGTATTTATGGATCTAGTCTGAAATTTTATGAAATGTGGTCCCTGGAAGAAAAGAGAAGGTTGTAGTCATATGTAGGTCAGCACCTACGTACTAGTACATCAGCTAGTGCAAGAGCTAAGGGGGTTGTATCTCCCTTCCAGGAGAAGCTGGAGAACGAGAGAAGATAGTATTTTTCTGCAGGTAAAAGCCTGCGTACTGGTATAAGACTGCACCAGTACAAAAATATTGTAAAGTTTCTTATTAAAAGAAGATAGAGATGAATTGCAACAGGTGGTTTTCACCTACATTGGGTTTCCACCTTATATCATGGTGTTCATGTGTGCTTCTTATGTGTGATGATCTGTTCTGTTTTACTGCACCTGTTTACTGTTCATATGGCTAATAATGTTCTGATGCACTCATTGAAGATCAACTAACTGAATCATAAGTTTACTAGATATGCGCTAGTTGCATTAAACACAGTTGCGTATACACGGAGGTATCCTTAAATGAAGTAGCGTATATGAATCTGATAATGAAAATGAAAAGATTATTGATTTGATAATACTGATTCACCCCCACCTCCCGCCCTCTTCGGCCGCACCGGCCAACATTGAGTTGCAATTAACAAGAGTGACATGGCCAAGTCACTTAGTTAAGTCAATCAATTTGAGTTTTTGGGCAAGAAGTAGAGTTGTGCATGAGTTGATTGCCAAGATCTAGCAATTTAGTTGAGTTCTAGTTAGTGGAACTTAGTTATCTGAGATCTAGTCATGAATGGAGTCAGGATGAGTTCAATTGAGTATTTGTAATTGTTTTTTTTTTTTTTTTCTAAGTAAATCTAAATTCTATTACTATAACATAATAATACACTGAGGTTTTGGCCTCTGCAAGTCAGTGCCAAGGTTCAAGGCATAAAGCATCAAAACAAGATTGAGACTGCCCAGAGATAGGAAACCAGTCCAGTCCAAAAAATGAATTTGCAAAAATGAACTTGCTGCCCACGCAGGGGAAACCAGCAAATGAAAAAAGTAGCTAGCATAATTTTCAAAAATGCACAAAATAATCCTATTGACGTGATTTCCGGAAATATGAAGCCCGAAGACGCGTGGTGAGTCATGTGTCATGCTGTGCTGGCGAGTCATGTGTCATGCGATGCTGACGGGTGTTCTTCAATGATGAAACACCTGTATGCATCCATGTCGTCCTCTTCCTGATACAACGCACCCGTGTCGCCCTTCGCTTGAGGATCGCGATTCCTCTCCTTTGCAGTAGTCTTGTCCTCAGGATTATCCCTCTTCTCCTTTGCGCAGTGTGGGCGTCCATCGTCGCTAGTTGGCTCCTCGTAGGTTGGGCGTCCATCTTCGTTGGCTGGCTTCTCGTGGAAGGTAATTGATATGGTGGCTTTTATGAGTGGTTGGTTCAGGGAACAACGATAGATGAACTGGGCCAATTGAAGGGGTTGCTGTGAGCTGGAGGGGATGTCAGAGGATGGAGAGGCGATTTGCGAAGGTTGGGAGTGGAGAGCTCATGAGCGGCCTGTGCCACTGCGAGAGTCTGGATGGTGGTTTGAGACATAATGAGCAAAGGGGGAGGAGGAATCTGAGGCTGGTGATGGTGGAGAGTGAGGCAGTCTGCCTCTGCTACTCCCTCTTCTGTTCCGCATTCTATGGCGAAGTTGGGTCATGATGACACGAGGAGGAAGAGAATTTTTGCGAGAAGTCGGCACTGAGAATTGAGAGGGCTCAGAAGGTTCAGAGGTCGGCTCAGAGGTAGAAAGTTCAACATGCTCAAAATGGAGAATAACGCTGCAGATAAAACTCTGCGAATAATGATTACCTGGACCAAATTCAATGCAACATAGAATGCAGCAGCGCGTGCTTGTAGCAGTGCGTGAACTTGGTTCCACTGCAGCCAGGGGACAATGGCAGTTCAGAGGCATAGGATTAGAGATAGAGGAGGTGGAATGTAAATTACCCAAGGGTGCCATTATGCAGAGCCGAGGCTGGTAGACGGGGGCAAGTTGATTAGAGTGCTAACTTAAATACCATTTACTGCTGCTGTAATTTAGTTTTATGGCTTTGTGTGCGGGTTTACGGATGGCCATGTGGAAAAACCACTTGCCGTCCCATTTCCCTGCCAGCAATTCAATTCCGACGTACACCCACATCCGGAAGTTGTGCTTATTTGTGCACCAGGTCAGTACATTCCTGTAATTGAGTTCTATCATTTAGGATGTTGAGGGATCCTGATTGGAGTACCTGACCATGGTGTGCTCCTGTATTTGCCAAAAGATCAACAACCTTGTTGCCCTCTCTCTTGACATGAATGAAAGTGATAGCTCTCCTGTTTTTTATCCATTGCTCTATTAGTTCAAGACGAGCTACCAGTCTCCAACTAGTAGCTACTTTCGAAGCCAGGGTGCCCATTTGTATTTGGGTAGCCATGTTGATGAGGATTTGGGAGTTCCCTTCTATTATAATAGGGTGAAAATTATGTTGATGAGGCAGACACATTCCTTGCCATAATCCTTCCAGTTCTGCTAAATTATTTGTATCCCAGCCAGTTGATCCAAAGTATAGTAATAGAGGTTTGCCTTCGTGATTTCTGAATATGCCTCCATGTCCTACTTTGCTTGGGTTTCCTTTTGAGGCCCCATCGAAGTTTAGTTTGATCACATTTATTGGAGGGGGATTCCATTGAGTGGGCGGCCTAGTAGTGGTTGTGGATATGTTGTGATCATCTTGAACCTGCGGAATTCGTATATTCCAATTTTCCCAAATATTTTGTTCCTGTGCCTGAGCGGGGAGGTCCTCTGCTCGCCATTTCTGGAGAGCCAAGGTTTCTTGAATGTTCTGGCAGAGGTTGCTCCAAATGATTTCCAGGGGAGTGCTTTGGTTTTTAAAAATTCTCTTATTTCTTTCCTTCCAAATTGTCCACAGAAGTAGACCTAGTAGGATTGTCCATAGAGAATTTAGAAACTTGTTGTTATAGGGAGTAGGGGCCCAATTGTGAATGGTACTTGTAATATCCCCCGAAATTATGCAAGCTCTTTGACACCTGAAGGTGAGTTTTTCCCATAATTGGTTGGCTAGGTGGCAAGAATGCTTGAGGTGCTGAATTGTTTCGTTTTGCTACTTGCAATTAGGACAGTGTTACACAGTGATTTGTCATCGTTTGTCACCGTCCCTGTTACCCCTCTCCTGCATCTTGGAGGACTCATTCTGAGACTTGTGAGAAGTGACACGACTTGAAACCACTTGCATCATTCACCTCTGAACATGAGCTGCATATGCCCTGAAGACATCTCCTGCACCTTGCCCTTAAAAATAACCCTTTTTACATTAGCGCTGGCCCACTATGTTATGCCCACACCAATGGGGAAAATCCTATAAAAGGGGCGTGCCATTAGCGCTCTGTCCCAGAGTCGCAATCGCGCCAACCTTTTTGGGAAAAGTTTTGAACCAATCAACCTCCGAAAGTTCTATCCAACTCATTCAC